>MU678136.1:377648-397331 GCA_026770625.1 Nicotiana glauca
ATCAGACTTCGATAATGTTAATCTCTTGCTATTTTATTGTTTTCTGTCTCAGTAGGGTCCTGACCTTTCCTCGTCACTACCCAACCGAGGTTAGGCTTGGCACTTACTGAGTACCGCAATGGTGTACTCACGCCTCTTCTGCGCATGATTTTCATGTGCAGATCCAAGTGCTTCTGAGCAGGCGTACCATCAGTAGCTGTCAGGGAGCGTATTAGGGACTTGAGGTATACATCTACTACGTCCGTAGATCCGCAAAGTCTCCTTCTCATTTTACCCCTAGTTATTAGATGTTATTTCGATCCTTCTTTGTATTAGACTATTCTTGTGACTAGAGCAGTGTTAGATTTCTCATAGCCTGTGTTGCCCGTGGGTTTCCGGGTCTTGGGGGTTACTTCAGTGTTTAGTATTAAAGTGTATGTGCCAGGCGGAAACTGTATACATTATTCATGTTATTTAGTTTTGATTATAAATTTTGCAATTGTTATTACTTTCGCAATGTGTTAGGCTTACCTGGTCGCGAAGACTAGGTGCCGTCATGACGTATTCACAGTTGGTGAACTAGGGTCGTCACAATTAGAGTCTCGTGGATCGGTATGTAGACGTCTGTACTTATCTGCGAGATGCTATGTAACCGTTAGGAAAATTCCACTTCATTTTATTTCCCTGTCGTGCGAGATTTTTGACATCTACAATCCTAAACCTCTGTCTTCTAATCTCTCACAGATGGTGAGGACACGTACTGCCCAAGGTGATCAGGCACTCGTGCCCCCTGCTGTAGCTGTCAGAGGTCGGGGCCGAGGTAGAGTTTGAGGATGCGCACGTGGTGCAGCGAGAGCACCTGCGCGAGCTGCCACCGAGGTACCACCAGCAGATCCAGCCGGTGTCCAGGCATCTGACACGCCTACTACTACTACTACTCTAGCCCTTCCGGAGACTTTGGCACAGTACATGAGTATGTACACTACTTTGGCTCAGGCAGGATTTCTTCCCCTTGCTGCAGCCACATCCCAGGCCGGGGGAGGAACACAGACTCTTGTCGCCCGCACTCCTGAGCAGAGAGCGCATCTTGAGCCGGTCCCAGAGATTATTCTTGTGCTGCCTGCGGCACCAGTTCAGTCTGAGGGCATGGCAGCAGCTTTCCAGCATGAGCAGATGAGACTAGAGAGGTTCAAGAAGTATGATCCTCCGGTGTTCAGTGGATTAGCATCAGACGATGCCTTGGGGTTTCTTGATGTGTGTTACCGTATTCTCCGTATTGTGGGTGTTTTTGGATCGAGCGGGGTTTCTTTCACTACTTTTTAGCTTCGAGGAGCCGCCTATGATTGGTGGCGCACATATGAGTTAGACAGCACAGACGAGGCAGATTCACTGACATGGACCCAGCTTTCAGATATGTTTTTGAGAGAGTTTCTTCCTCAGAACCTCAGAGATGCATGGCGCGCGGAGTTTGAGCATTTACGCCAGGGTGCTATGACCATCTCGAAGTATGTTGTCTGTTACACCAGTTTGGCAAGACATGCCTCAGCCTTGGTTTCTACTGTTCGTAAGAAGGTTCGATGGTTCATTGAGGGGCTTATTCCTAGCATCAGGTCCAGCATGGCCCGTGAGTTAGAGATGGATATTCCGTATCAGCAGGTGGTGAACATGCTAGGAGGATAGGGGTAGGGTATGCATGCTAGAGAGAGAGAGAGAGGGTAGGAAGGGTCATGAGAGAGAGAGCAGACGAGATCAGGAGAGAGAGCTTGAGTAGGCGAAGAGGCCTCGTAGACCGGTAAGATATAATGGTCCTTATTTATGGAGGCAGGGTGCTTCATGGTAGAGGTTTTGCGGGTCAGCTAATTCAGTTCGCGCTTCAAGACTTACATGGTGACTCAGGCATTCATGGGTCTCGGAGTACCCGTATCGCACAATTCCCACCACCTCGTCAGTAGAGAGAGTGCTTTGAGTGTGGAGATACTAGTAACATGGTGAGAGATTGTCCCACACTTCGGACCGGTGTATCACAACGAGGTATTCAGGAAGGTAGATGGCACCCAAGAGGGGGAGGCCCGCTCGTTGATGGGTTTCATATATTAGGTTTGAGGCCGGTGTGCCAGCTAATGTCACTCAGGTACGAATTCAGTTTGTTATAGAGGGGCACTATCTGTAGTTCATCACAATTTTGCTTATCGAGGTGAGTTCCTTGTTTGTTTTTCCATTTATGGGAGCACTTCATGAGTTGCTCTCTGTTTATGTGATTACCCTGTTGGGAGGTTCTGTGATTGATAGTCGTGTGTATCGTCTGTTTCTAGCTATTGTCGAGAGTTATGAGGCTAGTAGTAGATTCATGTTGTTTGTTTTGGTAGGTTTGATGTTACTTCTGAGTATTCTTGGTTACGAGCTGTGATTTCTATGATCCATCGGTGTGGGAGCCAGTTTGTGCTGTAAATTATAGACAGAATTGATCTAGTGAGAGTCTCTAGATGGGTTGATATGTGCCCTACTTGTGATTCAGTGTTGAGGGCGGGACCCTCGTGATTTCAGGTGATTTGATATGTTGAGCCCGGGCTGTGTACTGTGGTGAGAGTTATATCAGTACAAGATCCTTGTAGGTCTTTTATATGCTTTCATTCCTTCTTGTTAGATGTTTTGTCGAATTGTGTTTTAGAATAATTTGTCCTAGTTTGATTTGTTTGTTAGTTCCTTATGTGTTTCCTTTATCATATTCAGTCATTTACGTTCTATGCTTCTTGAGGTTTAGCTTGTGGGGTGTACCCTTTGGTGTTGGCTGAGATTTGGTTATTCGGGTGTTATGTTATGCGGTTTTCGTGGTTATTGTATCATCGCTAGTGTTATGGAGGTTTGAAAAGAGTTCCCGTTGAATATGAGGCTTATGGCCGGCACGGATTTGATCTCAGGCAAGTATTGCTATCAGAAATATTATTGTGGGCCTACGTATGATGTGTCATATTGTGTGTTTGTACCCTGTGTGTTGGCTTGTATTCAAATAGCTGGTTGAGACTGATACCGGACATGGATTTAGGATCGGGTTTTTTGGAAATGGATGGAAGGTGAGAATTCTGGATTGAAGGCTTATTGGTATTGCTCTAAAGGTTAAATTTTAATTGAGATGGTGTCGTCGGGCTTAAGTAGATTAGGGTGACGTGGGATCACCCGCGGGTGTATGTTGGAAGTGCGCACTCAGTGACTTGAGGACTTCAGGTATGTCTCTATGCTCGTTCAAGGGCAAATGAATATTTAAGTGTAGGATGATGTGACGACTCGGCCGGTCGTCTTAAGAATTAACGCCTCAATCCCCTATTAATTTCCTTCCCCAAGTCTACTTCTGCTAATTTGAATTTGCCGGGATGTTCGATTTTGAGTTTCGGAGAGTTTTGGGGCACTTAGTCCCTAAATAAGAGCTTAAGTGTTGGAAAGTTGAAGCAATTGAACAGTGTGAAGACGGCCTCAGAATGGAATTTCGATTGTTCCCTTAACTTCATTAGGTAATTTTGGGGTTGGGAGCGTGTTCAGAATGTATTTTTGGGGTCTGTAGCTAATTTAGGCTTGAAATGCCGAAGTTGGAATTTTTGAAGTTTCCGATCCGATAGTGAGTGTTTGATCCGAGGGTCAGAATGGAATTTCGGAAGCTGCAGTAGCTCTGTCATGTCATTTGGGATGTGTGTAAAATTTTGGGTCATTCAGACGTGGTCCGGTTAGGTTTTTGATCGAAATTGTATTTTGAGGGAAATTAGAGTTCTTAGGCTTAAATCCTTGATTGATTCGTCGTTTTGATGTTGTTTTAAGTGATTTGAAACTTTGAGCGAGTCCGTGTTAGGTTATATGACTTGTGTGTATGAGTAGATGGGGTCCCAGGAGCCTCGGGTGTGTTTCAGATGGGCTACGGGTTATTTTCTTCCATTTTTGAACTGCTGAAACTACTGCTTCTAATACCCTATTACGCGATCGGGAAGCATCTCCCGCAATCGCGATGCCTTATTTTGCCCACCTGGATATTTCCTCTTTGCGTTCGCATAACTCCTCCCGCGTTCGTGAAGCCCAATTTACTTCCTCTTTGTGTTCGCATAGACTACCTCACGTTCGCGTACCTCTGCTATGTCCGCTCTTCGCGTTCGCAGACGCTTTCACGCGTTCGCGTAGAGCAACTTCTGGACCTTGATATTTTTCCTTCAACGCGTTCGCATTCTTGTTTCTTCGATCGCGAAGCATTATTTTCTCCCCTCCACGTTCGCGTTCGCGTTCTCATCATCGTGTTTATGATGTACATTTCTAGGTCTTCTCAAATTTCCTCTATGCGATCGCAATGAACAAATCGCTGGGCAGACAGAATTAAATCCCAAATTCGAGGGTTTCACCATTTTATCACATTTTGACTTCTAGAACTCGGCTCTTGGTGATTTTTTAGGGGATTTTCACCTGGGCGACTTGGGTAAGTGTTTCTCACTCGACTTAGACTAATTTCCATGAATCTCCTTTTTAATTTCATCCTTTAATTTCGAATTTTGAATAAAAATTGGGTAAAAGTTCATAGACCAAATTATTGTATTTTGAGTGGGTGTTTGACCTCTGATTTGGGAGATTTTTGTATGATTAGACTCGTGAGAGTACGAGGGTTCTGAAAATGTAAAATTTATCCAATTCCGAGACGTTGGCCTGATGGGCGTTTTGGTCATTTTACCTAAATTCACGCTTTAGCTTTGAATTAAATAGTAGAATCAATTTCTTGAGATGCTATTTATAATGTGTGATTTAATTGAATAGATTTGGGTTATTTGGGGTCGAGTACTCGTGGCAAGAACGTGGTTGCTAGTTGATTTTTAGCCGGTTCGGGGTAAGTATCTGGCCTAACCTTGTGTGGGGGACTTCCCCTTAGGATTTGAGTCTTCTTTGTTGATTGTATGACTTGTACACGAGGTGACGAGTGCGTGCTCGGATCTATTTGTGGAAAATTGCCCCTTTTAGGTTCTTAGATCCTTGGAATCACCGAATATGAAGTTGTTCTTGATACGATTGAGTTCCCTGTTTTTAGTTTCACCTTTACATGTCTTACTTGGAATTTATTTGCCTTTTTTGGTTTATTCTTGTTGCCTAATTGAATTTTACTTATTTAATTGTAGACATTTGCCCTTCTATAGTCACACTATCATTTCCTGACTACTTGTCTTTATTTGGAAAGTATTATTTCTATCTCTCGTGTAATTAATTGGTCATAATTGGAAAGAAGGTAAATATCCTATGTTTAGTTGATATTTCCTTAATTGAAATCATTTGATTCATGTTAATTTCCTTATTGTTGAACTGAGTATTATGGAGTCGTTGTTTCACATTATTTCCCTTTGTTGGGATGCTCTTATTGTGCTTAGTGTTTCTCTATTACGGTTATTCCTTGTGAGTCAGTTGTACCGTCTATTTGGTGAACGGAAATACCTGAGTTGATTCTCTTGCTTTGTTCCTGTATATATTTTTATTTGTTGTGTTGCACTTGAGACTATGATGCACGAGGTTTCTATCGTGCGGTTGTTGATAATGTGATGCACGAGGTTTCTGCCGTGTGGCTGTTGGTACTGTGATGCATGAGGTCTCTGCCGTACGGTTGTTGTTGAAGGGTTGCACAAGGTCTTTTTCGTGTTGTTGTTATTATTGATGTTTGGCACATGCGGCGTAATAACGCGGGATATGTTATAATCTTATATATGGGTTACGCAAGTGGCGAAATATGGTAGGAACATTGTGATGCACGTGTAGCGAAATAAAGCGGTGCTTATCATATTATTATTTGCACACATGGCAAAATAAGGTGGGCTATGTCAGCGATTGATTGTAAAAAATTGTGACGGCCTGTGGAGGCATTCCTATATTGTTGATATTATGATTGTGGGTTGCTTACCTGTACGAGCTTATCGGTTGGAAGTTGTGAGAAAATATCGTACGTGCGGTCTGTTCTCCTTTTCATGTTTACTAGTGGTAGAATTCTTGTCAAAACCACTTGCACAAGTATACACGTAGTTGGACATCCCCATTAGAAGTGAATTCTTTCGAATTTTTCTAAGGGTGGAGGTACGCCTCCGTTTATCCATTATGTATGTGAGAGTGGCCCTAGCTAGCCAGTTAGTTGTTAGTATGACCGTGAGATTGATAGGGCACAGGATGCCAAGTGTTAAATTTCATATGATGGGTTTCGTGAGTTGTGGTTTGTTCCGAGATTTTGGTAAGTTGTGGATAGAGTTGAGTAAGACCTTATGTGATCATCATTGTAGGATATGAGTTATTGACTTATTTTCTATTGCTATGTTGTGACTTTAGGATTTGGATTATGATTTTGCCGTCATTTCGTATCATCATTTACTATATTCTTGTTGTTACATGTCCTTTTTCCCTTATTGTGAATTGTAGCAATTTTAATTCATTCATGCAGTCTTTACAATTTATATATATCGGTTCCACTATTCCTATGATTATACTGTTTATTTGACCGGTGGGTGCCTTGATTGTTCCTCGTCACTACTCTACCGAGATTAGTCTTGATACTTACTGGGCAGCACCATGGCGTGCTCATGCTACTCTTCTGCACATTTTTGTTGTGCAGATACAGGTACCCCCACTCAGTTCTGTCAACCTTGGAAGGAGGCATATCGGTGGAGACTTCGAGATATATCTGCTACATCCACAGACATAGGAGTCCCTTTTCAGTTTTCTTTAATAAGTATAGCTCTTTCAGTATTTCTCCTTTGTATAGGTATTCTTGAGTCAGAGCCTCTTATGTATCCCTTAGCTTGTAATTTGTGAGATTCCGGGTTTTGGAAACTTTTGTTAGCTTCGAGAGTTGTTATTGTTTGTGCCGGGCGACTCCCTAAATACAGGTTTAATTTACTAAATCAGTTTTAAATTATTCTTCCGCAATTTATGATTTATCTTCCGCATTGTTAGGCTTACCTAGTCGTAGGAACTAGGTGCCGTCACGACATGTTCATGGAGGGCGAACTGGGATCATGACAAAAAGTCATATTTAACATTGCGGATCTACTCCAACTTTTGGAATTAGAATCTGATTCCGATATTAAAAAGTCCACTACCGGTCAAAATCTCCAAAAATTTGACTTTCGCCATTTCATGACTATATAAGCTTCAGACCTTTAAAACACAATCCTAACATGCCCCTAAGTCCAGAATCACCCAACGAAGATAACAAAATTGACAGAACTCCATTTCAGAGTCGTCTTCACACAGTTCTGACTACAGTCCAAGTCCTAAGACTTAAGCCCCCGTTTAGGGACTAAGTGTCCCAAAACACTCCAAAAACCAAACAAAACCTCCCGGCAAATCACAATGGTAGAATTAGATACGGGGTAAACATTTAATAGAGGATCGAAACTTTAACTCTCAAAACGACCGATCGTATCATTACAGTACTATAAAATCATTTGTCACACTATCCATATGGCGAATGTCTCCTCTACGGAGAAAATCATCTCATAATAATTTTCATGGTCAAAATCATCATAAGAAAAATTATTTTTTGCGTTAATTTCTCTTTTAATAACCTTTTATAAGGCACGATAAAATATTTTTGGCGTACCACATGTACAAAGCAAATGACATATTTATGTAACCATACAGTAATATTCATTATCTTTATTTCTCTCAAACCTCTTAGTCGAAGCAAGTTGTAGTATTTAGTCAACCATGAATAAGCACATTCTTATGCATAATTTATATCGCATGTATATTTTCATAGTCATTTTCAAGAATGAGTCTACATTTACAATGCTTATCACTAGTCGCATTCTTTCAAAAAATGGACTATAATCGTGTAAGTGTGCCTTATATTTACATACAATATTGATACATAATTCTTTCACCTTTGAAGCATTATTTTAAGCATCCTTATTTTTCTCCTTTTTATAATTACCCTAATGATGACTATTATTATTTTGGTCTTTGGCTCTCCCACGTTCATTGGTCAATCACTTCTTTTCATTTGGATTTATTATGCATTGCTATCACATTCACTTCAAGAATGGAGCAAATCAAGTGAGACAAGCTTCATGCTTTTTCAAGAAAAATATTTTTGTTTCCTTTAGTCATCATTATATCATTAGTATGGTGCATTGTGACGCAAACCTAATGCCTTACCCATATAAAGGTATGTTAGACAATAATGGGTGGGAACTCAAACCCAACATCTTATTATTATAGTTTACTAGGACTTAAACCCAGCGTTTTACCATCAAGGTGTGATGGGAGTTGAACCCACCGTCTTACCCTCCACCAATAGCATAATAGGCCAAAATGCAAATAAGATTCACCTTTGAGTCTTTAAAAAATTGTCACTTTAGAAAATACATCAGTAAATTGTAAGTTTATAACATTGCATTCTTCAATACCTGCACTTAATATGTTAGTTGAAAGTACAAAAATAACTTCAAAATTATATACTGATAGTACAAGTAATGCTCTTACGTTCTGGAAGGGAAATTGCAACTGAATATATTTTTCCTAAAATTTCATCAAGGAAAAGAGAACTTAGCATTGTTTCTTATCAGAATTCATGTCGTATTAAATAACATTGATAATTATATATCTAGCATAATATGTAGCTTGCATATAACTCATATATTTTATGCTCACATGCTAACTGCTGAGGTGATGGAAAATGTAAAAACGAATATGTGTAAGAAGAAATAAATTAAACTGTATACAACATATGGTATCATCACAAACACAATAGTGTCACCAATACATCTATTATTTTATTTATATGTCATGATGCCTAGCATTTTGCATGCAGTATTTTTTGTGTGTATAATTCCATGTGCATATATCTTTTTAATGGTAAAATCAGTCTTGCCACAAATATCGATGAAATGCAAAATTTACCTCTATCACTTGGCAAAGCTCAGTGAAACTCTCACGGAAGACTTGTACATTGGTGAAGCAAAATCAAAATCATAAATTAAATGATGCATCTTACTTAAAGAAAACGGGAATTGTTAACAACTTTATCTCCAAAGTCAATTTTTTTTAGCAAATATTTCACGCTGCCTAGTGGCTTATATATATATATATATATATATATATATATAAAATTCTAAAATAGGGTCCAAAACATACAATATGTCCAAAGCAAAATATAAGCTGCATGAAGCTACTAGCTAATATTAAGGATAGTAAACAATAATCTAATGAACTAGCTATTACAACATGTAAAGCTGACTGAAACAACCTCCTGTCTGTGTATGTGAATCCAATTGACAATGAAAAATACCAAGTAGCACCTATCAAGCTCTCATCAGGCGCCAGAGTATGCATTCCAAAGGCTAATATGACTCCTAAACAAATACACCACAAGTTTAAATCCAGCAAAGTTCTCCAACCATCAATACTTTTCCAATGAGTCTCATGCAAATCAAAACTGAGTAAAGAATTTATCCTCTAATCCTCATCAAGCATACAATGTATATTGCACTATCATCTCCAGAATGAGTGTGTAAACACAATAATACCACTGAAAAATGACAATACAATACACACATTAACAAATGGCACTTCAGATGAGGATTGTAAGGCTGAAAAGTTGTATGAGGACTCCAAATTAAGTTCA
Organism: Nicotiana glauca; assembly: GCA_026770625.1. Lineage (NCBI taxonomy): Eukaryota > Viridiplantae > Streptophyta > Magnoliopsida > Solanales > Solanaceae > Nicotiana > Nicotiana glauca. The sequence continues at coordinate 387,250 of MU678136.1, forward strand.
GCTACTGCTTCATGTGAGTGCAATGAGAGCCTATATGACTGCTCCCTTAGCTTAGACAACGCAAAGACCATACACAATGCAGCAGGCACTATAGTCATGTACATGACTGTGCAAGGCACAAACCTACTGTTCATATAACCATGTACATTTTGCAATGTTCCAGTCGTGACAGCAGCCTCATGTATGTGTAATGGACCATTAGTAACTCCCCCAGACTCCCAGCATTGATCCAAAGCCATATTCAGCAGATTTGGAATGCACAGAACCTCGAACAATAGGATAAAAATAAGGTTGTGCAAGGCATAGACCTACTGTTCATTAGTTTTTTGTTTTGTGTATATTTGAGGGTATCTTCCAAATGCCTTGTGATTGTACCACCATATAACATTAGATTATCCCCAGATTGAGCATGAAGACATGCTAATACCACTGAGTAACACGCTACTGTTATACAGTAAGAAACAAAGGACATCACACATCTCCAAAGTCAATTCATCGTCTCCTTTGGTCTTTTTTTTTACGAAGTGTCAAATGAAATAGTTATTCGTGCTGATAACGTGTTAAGAAACATAGTTGAAAGTAATAATATAAAACAAAAAAGACAAGCTAAGAGATATAGAGAGTAAGAGAGGAAAAATTCTTATTTCTTCCATGTATTGAAGTGTATACAACGTGATACCCAAAACCTTCTATTTATAGGATGACATTAAGGTAATACAAAGGGAGTATTAACTATTGAGAACATGGGGGAAGATCGTGGGGAGGTTATGGAGGTGTGAGAGTTACAACTATAATGGTGAGAAACAGCGGAGATTATCTATGTAATGGAGAAGAGTGGTGGGACTTATATTTGATTAATGGACATCCATATAATATGTAATTCATAACATACAAAATATTTAAGCCAACCAAACTTGGGAGAATTAGAAAGTATTTTTCGAAAAATATTTTCCCTCATACCAAACTCATCGTTAATGGTTAAGATCTAAGCGATTAAGATTCAGATCTAAAAAAAACAAACGCCCTTAATTATTGAGATCTAGATGATGAAGATTCAGACCTCAATTAAATATGAATAAACGAGGCTTAAGTGAAAAGTTACGCTGTTCATCCAGAAGAGGTAAAAAATTTTCTTTTATAAAAAATGATTCAAACCTAGGTAATTTTTGCGGTTAGAGAAATGATCAATATTATTAAATCTGATTGAAATGTTGCGCAAGCATGCGGTCGTGCAGGAAATACTATTATTGGTCTTAACTAAGTCCGTGGTTTTGGCTGAACTTATCGTATACAATCAAAATTGAGCTCGTCTATTGCATGACAGATCGGAATTGAGACGTGAATGATTGAAGATCGCCCCCGGGTTCCATCTAACTATGATACGGAGTCGAACACCTGATTTCAAGAACATCAAGTCTATGACCTCGGAATGGATCCTGACCCCGAATGAGCTCGAGGAAATATTGTCATATCAAATAACGGAAGGTCGAAATATCCGTAACCGGTCGGGTATCACGGCAGAAATCTCAACACGTATCAATGAGAAACCGGTTAATTAACAAATCATGGGGTTTTTTTTACCTTTTATAGAATTGTACCTAAAGTAGGACTCTCCTACTATATAAAGAGAGTCTGATTATTTGTAACTTTCATTTAGAAGTAATTATATTGTTATTTTCTCTTTAAGTTATATTTCAACTGCATCTTGATACTGATCGAAGTGCATTCTACTAAAGGGTGGCTCCCCCAAGGCCGTTGCTATTCAACTCCCGTGGTTTGAATTTACTTTATCATACTTTATTTTTAATTATAATTTACCTCATCGCTTTGTGTCAAATCAATCCACGTATCCTTAAAACCACTTACAAATTCAATCGTTATCCGATTTTGAGGGTAAACACTTATATATACATGTTCTTGGATTTTTTGGTTAATATGTGAATAGGAAATTGAGGGAAAAGAAATGAAGGAAAAGGAAATACCTTAAATGATTTTTTTTACAAAAGAACTTTGTCCCTCACTGAAAAAAAAAAAGAAGGAAGATTATTGTGCTTACATAAAAAATAATTTTTCTAGTTCTTAAAGAGCTGAGAAGACAACAGCCTCGCGTCGTCGTCAATGTCGCTTGGCTTCCGGATAGGGATTCGGATACAAATTCGGCCAAGCGATTTGGATAACTTGGATTTGGATTTGGATTTAGTCACATGATTGACCAAATATATTTATCCTTTTTCATATTCTTTTCGATATTATCTTGTGCGAAATATTAAGTTCTCCGACAGTCAGCCATAAATTCAAAAATCTACAAATTAAACTCTCCCATTTCTTTTTTGCATTTCTGCATCATTTTCAAAAGTAAAATGTAAGAGTGATTTGCTCCACCATTTGAGTTCGCCAAAATTCTGTAATTTACTATGCCACTAATACAAAATAATTTTTCGTTCGGTCTTGGAAGGAATTAATTCAAATACCTTGAGTAACAATGAGACGATTAAATTCCTTAAGGACACACCAAAACTTATGGGCTCGGAATACATTTACGTTTTTGTTTTGGCACATTATTTTGTTCATACTGTTTTACAATTCATGTTTCTGATTTTCTATTTGAACGCAGTTTTACTAACACACATTGCTTGAAACTAAAATTAAGAGGAAATTAAAAGAGCTTCAATATAATTAAGAAATGTAGAAAGAAGACATAGTAGTAGACATTAAGTGACAACAACGGGGCCACCATTAATTATTATTGCAAGATATTAATTGGAGTTGGATCCAATGTTATTCAAACAGGAAAAAAAACAAGGAAAGGAATGATATATAATTGATCTAGCTCAGAACTTGCGAAGCTAGATCAATGTAGTTATCTCTATAGGTAGAGCACAACGTCTTATCAAAATAACGATCAAAAGAGCAAAAAAAGCAAACCCAAGCATCAGAGCAATCAGCGTCAGTTGAGCAATCTTTCCAGCAAGTTAGCAAATCATTTGGATGATTAGAAAGTAATTTCCTTTCAAGGCCTCTTATGTCATGATCCACGCCGTCCCGCATAGCAATTGCTTTTGTTATTGAACACCAAGATAGATACACTGCAAGGGAAAAAGTATTATAACTCACAATAATTAATAATTAGAAATAATTAAAAGGCATATATATATAGTATATTGTTTGACTCTCAAAATTCAAACTGCATCACGTAAATTAAGATTGAGGGAGTATATCATAAGTTATGCATAAAGGCACCTAATAAAAACTAAGGATGTTATAAGATTTAAAAGGCAACATATGTAGTAGCTAGAAAGGAGAACAAGGGATAAAGAGAGAGTGATTAACCAGTAGTCAACATGATGACAACAGTGAAGAGAAAAGCAAACTTGTGAGCCATAATATGTGAGATAATATTCTTTCTAAATTAGAAATGGAAAGATAAGGTAAGTGTTGTTAACAAATTTCACAATATATATAGGCATTCCTCTTGAATCTCAAACCCTAACTCCTCTCCCATTTTACCTCTATTACGTACAATTTAAGATTTTTTAACAGGTTCAGTGCACAGTAAGAAAAAATATATAAGGTTGACACAATAAATAAAGTCGAAACAATCAATATATATATATATATATATATAGAGTTGACGCAATTAATATATCACACTAAATAATTTGTTTAATTCACACACTTCAGTTGGATGGGGGTTGATGGCAATAAGGTGGGGAAGATTAAAAAAGAGTTTTGAAAAATGTATTTCCCTTCTCTTGATAGGAAAAATATTTTGCTCTAATTGAAGGAAAATTCATGAGAAAAATATTCTCCAAAATATTTAAGCCAACCAAACATGGAAAAATTAGAAAAAAAATTCTACCAAACACACCATAAGGAAGATGAATAAGTCTAGATCCTCTCCATTTTCTAAAAATAATAAACCTTAGTCTCGAAAATACAATGACAAACACAAATGCATCACTACAGAGATTAGAGCACCAAAAGAAAAATACGGAGCCATACCAGGTGAAGAAAGCAAATTACCTATTACAGACGGAACACAACATTGAATGAAGTAGAAAACGCTAAAAAATATTTCAGAACTGAAGAAAATATTGGGTGTACACCAAATTGCCTAGAGTATTACGTTTTTATTCTGAAGGATTTGTTTTGAAGAAAATAATCAAATTAATTAATCAAAAATGCAAAATATTGGAATATTAACTTTTAAAAAAGACAATCGATCTGATTGTAATCAGTTTGCATTAATGATAATTAGATATAGCATATGTTATATAAAATAAACAAAAGAGGCAAGCTTAATATTATAAATCACAAGAAATGTTAGTTTGACGGTACCAAATATTCTGAGCAAAGTTTATTCAATATTACTAATTAAGTATACTTATTATTTTTTATTTTTATAGTCAGGGTGTTAAGTTAATATTATTAATATTATTTTAATTTTCGTATTACATGTTTGTTTTCCCGTAAACCAGGACAGTTGAATTTATAATGTGGTTTATAGACAAGCGAATCGATTTGATCCTAAATTGATAAAGAAATTAAATAAGCGTAAGACCTAGCATTGAAATCGAGATAAGACAGCAAACAACTTGATTCCGGGAGCGAGGCTTTTGAAGGCTATCAGTTTGTTAGAATTTTCATGTCCTACAATGGCTGTTGAAGCCACTATCTATAGAAACCTAGGGAACAAGGTTATAGGATCTAGCCCATCTTAAATGACAACAACATGGGCAATTGAAGAATATATAACGACAAGCTATGAATGCCAAAATTCTCTATAATGAATTATTTTTTTAATACTAAGGAATATTCTTCATTGAATGTCATTTGCTGACAAATATTCGTTTGCCCCCGTTAACGATGTTCCTTCGGGGTCTGGCCGATGCCAATCGAAGTTACTGTGCTCGGCCTTGGTTTCTGCTTGCTTCGCCTTCCGCCTGTCTCTGGTTCCACATATCATTCTATCATTCGAGCATTTAATATGCACCAATTTTACCCCATACAGATAGTCCCTCTACATTCCAGTGGCACATTCTTATGTTATCGGGAAGTTGGTGATGATTCCTTTCTTGGCAGGTAATTTTCTCTTCCTTTCGGAAAAGTTTCTGATGTTTGATTAGACGCACGCCTCTCCGCATTTAATATCCCAAACACGTGTGCTCCGAACAAGGGTTGAGCAACACCGAAATATCAATGGGAGAAATAAGGGTCATGACAGGATAGGTTCAAGATAGCAATTGGACTCTAGTCCAATTCACTCTAAAGTTCTATTTTTTCTCACGAATTCATTCGATGATTAGTTCAAGCATGTAATTAAGACTCCTCTCTCAATTAAATTTTAACTCTACTAAGTGAAATAATATAAGCACTGTGAACACACACAAGCATGCGTTAATGGATTAGTCTTCAGGATAACGTCTCACGAATATTTTCCTAACTTAATTTAATCAACAATTCAACAAACTCTCGATTACTTAAAATAATTACTGAATTAAATTAAACAAAATAATACAAAGATAATCACCATATTTTTCTTTCAATTATAAATTGATAAATAAAGTTGCAATCAATTCAAAGCTCCATAAACGAATTCAAGCAAAAAAACTAGAGTTAAAATCAACAAATATCAATCAAAATGCCACATCCGTCAAACCCTAAGGTAAACTAATCCATATTCATGGAGAAATTCATCATAAATAAAGTTGAATAATAAGAAAACATTTTTCAATACAAACTCGGGTGTTGAGTTGATGAAAGAATGATAAATCCTTGTGCTTTCGGTGTCCAATGCTCTTCCAATCTTCCGTAGGTTAAAAGTCCTCTAAAATTCATGTTTATGATGTATTTATACCATGTAGGAATGAGCTGGACGAAACTACCCTTTCCAAGCTGAATTGGGACAGTTGAACCGTGAAAATACACTAGCACGGCGCCCCATGCGCCGCCCCATGTGCCACATTATTGAGTTTTTGAGTTGATTTTTTTCACTTAAAAAAGTTTTCACTAGAGCCTTGCGCTCTTCTACGCATGGCGTGGCACGGCGCGGTAGTGTAATTTTTTTAGAGTAATTTTTATCCCTCACTTTTGATATCCAGACTTGGTCCTCGTCCCCCAGAGCTCCAACTTGTTCAAAGTATATCCAAATTATCTTAATAACTCGGAATCACTTTCTGTAAGGCATAGAACACGTAAGAATTGCAATATAGTAACATTTAAGCTCAAACACAAGTAAAATACAGTAACTGGAGTGCAAACTATGAACAAAATACGGGTTTCTAGCCTACCATCATTCATGTATTTTTATACGTATCCATTTACTTTGGGTGCATTTTCTTTGAGCGGGGGAATCGGTCCCTTGATATTTGGGTTCTGCCATAAATATGATATTCTCTTGGCATAGGTTGGCCCTTCGGTATGGCAACTGGTAGCCTGTCTACGGTGGTTGTGCCAGGAAACGTCTATTCATCTTGGCTCACATGATGAACCTCTACTCCCACAAGATTTTTCGCGGGGAGTAATAAACTTTAGTAAATGTGGCAACCATGCTTTTCTCAACAACATGGATGACGATAACGATCATGGATGGATGGAGCGGTTTGTTGTTATTTCCACTAAGGATATTATTCCGATCACAATCCATCTTTCCCGAAGTCATGGACTCATACGCATAAGTTAAAGACCGTCTTTTCTAAAATAAAGGTTGTTTATGTTGTTACTGATCCTTCTCTTTTTACTATTTCAGCAACTCGGCGGACACTACCAATGTTGAAGACTTGGATCAGTGGGTTCATAAGATTCTGGACACACCAAGCCTAAGACCTGCCGGTGGAAAGTATTGGCCCCCAATATGGGTGGAAGGCCAAAAATCATGGTAAGTTGACTCACAAACTAATTTTGTCTTCATCTCATTTTTTGTGTGTAAGAAAATTAGTTAAAATCTCTTTGCATTGAATTCAGGTCTTCCGCGGGGCTGTGTTACTATTCCCGAGAAGGATAATTTGGCTAATACCGCATACCGCGAGGTTGCTGAAGGAGGCCTTCACCCGAACAAGCGCCATTATATCTGCTTTTGGTGCAAGTGTTTCCTCTTGGAGTCCCCTACTAGAGAGCAAGCAACCAAAAAGGTTGTGCTCTTCCTCCGCCGAGGGTAAATATAAACAGGTAAAGAAAGTCGTGCCCGAGCCAACCAGAATAACTGTGGTGATTAATAATGATGAAATCCAGTGATGAAGAATCTTCTCTACAAGGAAGGCAACGACCTTCATCAGCTCAACAAAATGCTCAATTTTAAGAGCTAATAACCTCAATCAAGGACGATGCCCATGTGCTCTAGGGAGAGTATGACTTAGTAGAGAATGTTTTGTATCCCTTTCCAGTCCCAACTGCTGCTCCCAGTACTATGAGGCTGAGTACTGGGCCTCTTCTGTCTTCGGTTGGTGAGCAACCTACAACCAGCACTACCCTTGCCGCAGGTGCTTCTCAACCCAAAATACCATCAGCTTCATCTCCTTCCACGCCAGTCATACGTTTGTCACTAACAACTGCTACATCACCCCCACCGGCTATGGACACCCTATAAGAGGATGTCCCTCCTCTCTAGTCCCAGACCATGGGAATTTGGGGTACAACTATCCCCCCCCCCCTCCCCGCAGATCCCTAGAGAAGGAAAAGTATCTCATTTTTGCTCTCTACCGAGTGCAATCTATTGTCCCCGCTGGTGGAAGTCACTGGCTTCAGAGAAAGACAAGAAGAAAACAAACTCACTTTCAGTGAAGTCTATGATAAACAACACCATGCACAATGCCGCAGCGATATGGTACTCATGTTTTTTACTGTCTGCTTTCTCTTGACTAGTTATGACAAGATTTCCAACTTGGGTTTTTTCTTCGCAGGACAACTTCCTCTCTTTCGAGGGCCTTCAGAAGTTGATCCTTGATAAAGAAAAACTTACATCCTACCCTGGTCAAGTACTGGCCGAGAGGGGACAAGTTACTGCTCTCCTTCTAGCACTGAAAACACAAGCTACTGAAGCCGGTGAGTTGGAGGCTCAGTTGTAGTAAAGCAAGCAAGAAGTGATGGACCTCAGCCAAGAAGCCTCCCATTTAAGTGTATAATTTCAAGAAGCCAAGGCTAAATGTTTTGAGGTCCAAAATGTTGTACTTGCTGCTGCCGAGCTCAAGGCTGCCTCTACACAGAGATTGAATAACTTGGAGGAAGCATTGAACTCCAAAACTAAAAAGGTTGTTGTTGTTGAGGAGAAGTAAGCCCAGGTGGAAGAGAAGTATAAGAGGGTCATGGAACACAATATGGCTCATATAACCACTATCCATGACCTTGATCTCAACCTTAGGGCCACGAGATCCAAGTGGCATGAACTTTTGACCGAGGTCGAATGGCTTAAATTAGATGACACGACCCAAATCGATGGGCCGCGACGGGCATCCAGTACCTTACTCAACATAACGTATCTTTTTGTATCATGCTATTATAAGTAAAATAAGACAAAATGTTGGCGTAGGATAACTAGGATAAAACATGGATGTGTTTGGTATAATAGAAAATGTTTTCCAAGAAAATAGTAATCTTATTCATTTTTCAGTGTTTGGTATGCAAATTAAGGAAAATGACTTCTCAAGAGTATTCATAAATAATTTAGATATAATAAACATGAAGCCATAAACTTTTAAACTCACAACCTTCCGAACCCACAAATTTCATAAACTTTTGAACCGCTAAACTTTTAAAACCGCGGAATTTCAAACCCGTAAACTTTATAATTTCTAAACCCCAAAACTGACAAATACATAAACCTCTGAACTCATAATTTTAGAATTTGTAAAACTTTGAACCTTTAAACCGATAAATAAATAAAATTAAAACTGAAATATATATTTAAAATATTTTTTTCGAGGGGCCGAGGGGGCAGGGGGTAGCAGTAAAAAGAAAAAAAATATAAATTTAAATTACAAAAAAAAGTAAAAAAAGAAAAATTTATGCGAGTTGGGGGGGGGAGCAGGTGACGGAGTGCAGAAAAACGAAAAAACAAAAATTTGAAATTGTAAAAAAAAAAAAATTTAAGGTAAAAACTATAATTTTACTATGGTGCGGGGGAGGGGGGTTATTGGGAGGGTGGGGGTGCAGTGGGGTGGAGGAAAAGTAGGGTGGGTGGTAACAAAAAAACTGAAATTGAAAAAAAAAAGCCTTTCTTGGAGAGGAGGTGGGGTGGGTTGGTGAGGGTGGAGAAGGTTGAGAAGAAGTTTTGGAAAATGCTTTTCCTTCTCTTGATAAGGAAAATATTTTCCTCCATTTGGAGGAAAATGAGTTCATAAGGAAAATATTTTCCAAACATAGAAAAATTGGAAAACTTTTTTCGGAAAAACATACCCCATGTAATACCAACTTATACATAAGACATATGGGCCAAGAATACCAAAGTGATTACTCGTACACTAAACATAGGCCGAAAAAGCGATACAATCTTTTATGTACATGACATATGTCGTCCACAAATCTCTAAGAGTACATAATCATCATAAGGTCGGAAAAGGGCCCCGACATACCAATCAATACATGTCCAATGCATACTGGCCAAATAGGAAACTCTGTAGCAAATAGAGCGCACCAACACTTTCCACTGAGTTGATAGCTTACTTGGAGGACTCTCAACCTGTCTATCGGGACATGCGAGCATGAAACGTAGCGTTCCCAGGAAAAGGGATACATTACGAATAATGTACCGAGTATGTAAGACAAATAAATAAGTATATAAAATACATGGAAGAAACATGGAGTAAATGACTCAACCTGTAAGTTTGGATAACTCTGTAAATCATGAAATACTTATAGTGTCATGCATATGCATATGAATGTCATCTCGTGCATAGGTACATGTGTTCATAACATCATCAAGCCTCTAAGGGCATCCCATCATATCATCTTGGCCACTATGAGCAAAATCATCAACGTATACCAACCGATCAAGTAATAGTGCGTATAAAATCTTTTCCCATATATATATATATATATATATATATATATATATATATATATATATATATATATATATATATATATAT
>MU678136.1:398020-409050 GCA_026770625.1 Nicotiana glauca
TTTTTATATATATATATATATATATATATATATATATATATATATATATATATATATATATATATGTATATATGTATATGTATATGTATATGTATATGTATATAACATCATCTGGTCATGGGTCCATGTACATGTATAATTGAATGCAATGCATGAGAAGTACGTCAATAAAATCTTTCGGAATATCATATGACCATTATGCCTTTGATTAATATCATGAAGTAAACTTAGTCAACCGTATTTTCTTATACCCATGAACAGATGATAGAATAATAGGACACATGGGGAATCAAGAATATAAGCATCTCTAGCATTTCTATTAATAGAGTAATTTATGAAAGTTGTGCATTTGCTCGTTTCGTTTGCATCACATGGATCATGCCAAAAGGAAAGAACGGATAGACTTAACATACCTGAGCCGATTTTCTTAAAAATCCGTCTAACACACGTCAATTGCGATAAATCACATAATGAAGGATTGAAGTAGGGAAAACTCCATATGATATTCTTTGAGAAAGATTGCACTGTACTCTCTTAGAATCACAAAATTCCATTGCTATAATATTATGTAGTATAATTTTGTACGAAGATTTCTTGGCTGGAGATTCGTTACATTTGTAGATGAGATTAAGCATCTCAGTTAGTGCTTTAGAGAGGCTTTTAATATTAGTGGTTGTGGGCCCCAGTTGTGGGGATTAGTCTTGCCCAAAGACCCCTTAATCTGCCACCTATCCTAATGACTTAAGAGTCACTTAGTTAATCTTGTGTTGCTTCCACGTTGGATTACAAGGCTTTATCATAAAGACAATCCAAAATGTCTTAATTAATTACAAATTTCTTAATTATCTTGGTAATTCTCTAATAATTCAATAATTAACCAATTACCCACGTAATTAAGAATCATCTCAAATTACTTAAAATATTACTTACTTTTAACACACCATATACACCTTACTATTACAGTATGTGGTACCTTGTATGGGACTAGTCCATAAATACTAGGTATTTTAGCTCGGGCCGTATTTTATCCCAAAATGCCAAACTTCAATGAAATTCATTTTCTTCAATTTGCTTACCCTCTCACCTTCATGAATTTACTCATTGCTTGTTTGAAATAGCATAATGCTTATAATCTCAAAATAATCTCATTCCAGAACTTACGTCGATTAACTTATGACGAAACTTTAACATACGAAAATATGGGATGTAATATCTCATTTTTTAGCATTAATCAATTCACTTACAGCGTACTTTCATGTAGGAAAATATGGGGTGTAAGATTAGAACTCCAGAACCTCATTATTGAGAAAACCTACTCTATGTATAGCAAGAGGAGAAAAACCTTGGAAGAGGCGAAAGCGGGCGTCATTGATTTTGATGCCAAATTCGTCAAGTCAAAAGAGCTAGAGTTAACCGCTCGAAGGCGCCTCCTGGCTCATCCTGATGCAACCGAATATTCTAGTTCTAGTTCTGAGTTCTCGAGAATGGAGGAGGACCTTGAAGAGGATAATGGTAAAGGTCAAGATCCCGAGCCAGCGACAGATCTGCCTACTTCTCATGGGAGTGCAGATACTTCTCTTCCCCCGAGTTATGCGGTGCTGTAGCTTAGTTTTTTTTTATTTCTTTTCCCTTTGCTATTTTCTTTTCGTATTTTTTTGTACTTGTACTACTTGGCACATTTTGATATATATAAAAGTGCTTTTCGTTTAAGCATTATGTAAAGTTTACTTTTTTGCATTAAATTATGCAAGGCTTCAGGTGAATTTTTGCCCAATAACATTTGGGTTTTGGGAATAAACTTTTCCGGAACCAACCCTTTACTGTGAGGGTTTCATAAGAGAGGGACCTCTTATGTTTACGGTGCTCTTGAAGAGGACGTTTCCTGTCTATTAGCATTTGAGGTACTTGATTAACGTTCAAATGAGAAAATTATTTCGTGGTTTGGACAAGAAATAAGATAAAAATAAAAGGTCTCTATTTTATTCCTTCTGTCTTCAAAAGTACATAATCATTCATTTTGCTGAGAATTAAATTTCCATTACTTGCGGTTAATTTGTACAACTTGTTTCTATGGGGCTGGTTGTGCAGTCCCCAGTTCTGATGAGATATTTTTGTTCCCGAATTTTATAATCCTGGTTTCTGTGGCAATCATTTTGCCGTATTCTCATATCATACCCCCAGTATTCGAATACGAAGAGTGCAAATTGGAACACTGGAAGTCTTGCTCTTTTGAGGATTCCACAAGTGAATGGTGATCTTTGGTCCTGTTACAAGTTTTGTTTCATGTTAGGAACTTTGCTACAAAGACAAAGATTATCTAAACACCCCTCAGTGGAATTTAGGGAAGGATCACTTCGCAAACGGTCTAACAGCCTTTGGTCCGATAGCAAGCTTTGTTTCCCGTTAGAAACTTTGCTATTGAGTCAAAGACTATCTAACCATCTCGTAGTGGTTTGTCTTTTCCATGCCTTGTCATTTAAAGGTATTATTTTTGCTGATGGTGTCTCCTTCGTAGTATACTTTATGTTGCTTCCTTGTTAAAACCTTGCTAGAAAATCCAATTGGGACAAAAACTAGACGAAAGAAAAAAAGTGCAACACATACTTTAAGTATAAGTGGTGCTCATCAGCACTAATACCTTTTGAGGTGTTCCACATTCCATTTGCTCGGCAATTTTACTTCATCTTAGTTTTCCAGTTAATATGATCCTTTTTCGGTAATAGCTGAAACTGGTAGAGGCCTTTCCACATTGGACCCATTCCTTGTGTTGAGCTCTCAGGTGTTTTGAGTCACTTTTCTTAAAACCAAGTCTCCCATATTAAAATAACGGAGATTGGTTTTTCAATTACAGTATGTTTTCATCCTTTTTTTTTCTAGGCCACAATCCTTATGTGTGCCAATTCCCTGCGTTCATCAAGTAGTTCCAATTTGACTAGCAATGCTTCGTGGTTTGTTTCTTCGTCCACCCGGAAGTATCTCATGGTAGGTTCTCCCACTTCCACAGGGATGAGGGATTTTTCTACGTATACGAGAGAGAAAGGTGTCTCTCCAATGCTAACTTGGCCTTTGTCTGGTATGCCCATAACATTCTCGATAATTCTTTCGGCCATTTTCCTTTGGCTACTTCCAACATTTTTTGAGGTTTTGAATAATCACCTTGTCGACTCCGCTTGGCCATTTGTACTCGCATGGTATGGTGAAGATGTGATTCTTTTGATTTTCAAATCCTCAAAGAATTTTGTAAGCTTGGCACCTATGAACTGCGGCTCGTTGTCGCGGGCTATCTCCTTTGGTATTCCAAACCTACAAATTATGTTCTCCACAGGAAATTGACCACTTTGCAGTCATTTATCTTCTAATAAGGACCTATTTTATCCCACTTAGAGATGTAATAAGTAAAAATCAAAATAAAGCTTACCTTGTTGAGAACCGGTAGCAGCGGACTGACTATATCCATCCCTCATTTCATGAATGGCCATGATGATAATACTGAGTGCAATAGCTCTGCCGATTGGTGTACTAGTTACACATGGTGTTGACACTTGTTACATTTCTAGACGAATGCCTTAGCATCTTGTTCCATCCGAGGCCAGTATTATACTTCCCTAACTAACTTTAAACTAACGAGACCGCACCTGAGTGATTTCCACAGACTCCTTTATGAACTTCTCTCATGACATAATTGGCCTCGGAGCCTCCTAAGAATCGAGCCAACATGCCTTGGAATGACTTTTTACACAACTGGCCTCCGTAGAAGCTATAGCGAGTTGCTTTGGTGCGGAGTGCCCAGGATGCCTTCAGGTCTTCAGGCAGTTTGACGTGCTTAAGGTAGTCGATGATTTCATTTCTCCAGTCCCAGATCAAGTTGGTCTCATTTACTTTATAATAACCATTTATATCCAATACCAAATGCATTCTGAAGTCCAAGTTGTTCTACTTCTTCTTCAGAAGTGAGAGAAAGTGATGAAATTTTTTTGAAGACCGAGAAATGAACCTGATTAAAGAGGCCAGTTTTCCAGTTAACCTTTGGAATTCTTTCACATTTCACGATTGGTCAGGAATGTCCTCATTGGATTTAATTTTAGTGGGATTAACTTTGATCCCCCTTGGTGACACAGGTAACCCAAAAATTTATCGGAGCTGACTTGAGAATGCACACTTTTCAGGGTTAAGCTTCATGTTCTGCTTCCTTAGGATGTCAAAAGTTTCTTGGAGGTGTTTCAGATGGTCACCTGCATTCAAAGACTTAACCAGCATATTTTCTATATAAACTTCCATTATTTTCCCTATTTGCTTTTTAAACATTTTATTCACGTGCCTCTAATTAGTGGCTCCGGCATTCTTAAGCCCAAAAGGCATTACATTGTTGCAATATGTGCCAAGGTTCGTTATGAACGAAGTCTTTTCCTGATACTCCGGGTTTATTTTGATTTGGTTGTACCCAGAATAGGCATTGATAAAACTCATTAACTCGTGCCCAGCTGTAGCATCAATCATTTGATCAATATTTGGCAATGGGAACGAATCTTTTGGATACGCCTTATTCAGATCCTTATAATTTATGTACATGCAAAATTTATTATTCTTTTTTGAAACTACTACAATGTTAGCTAGCCAGTCGTAATACTTTACCTCCCGGATTGAAATAACATCAAGCAATAGAGTTACCTCTTCTTTGACAAACCTGTACCTGGAAATACTTTGGTACCTGATAGGATTCCGACGGCTCCTCTGCTTTGTCGATTTTGTCAGGTTCGGGAGCGAGCGTCGGTTTCTGTAATTGCTATGCCGCATTTTCCTTCCCTTTAATGTTGTAAATCAAGATTGCATTCATCTCCATTATCACCAGTTGATCCACCCTTATTTGTTTAGTTCCCTCTGGAGTTGGGAATTTCATAATTGCTGGTACGTTGATGGCACAGTCTTTATCTCATGTAGCCACGGTCTGCCAAGAATAATGTTGTAGCTCATGTCATCTTCTACTAGTTCAAACAGGGTAGTCTTCATGACCCCTTTGGCATTTGTGGGAAACAAGATCCCCCCCCCCGGTTGTCACACTTGCTAAGTTGAACCCGGTGAGGAGCTTTATGGCCGAAATGATGCTTCCATTAGATTAGCTTGTTCCACCACTCTCCACTGAATCATATTGGTTGAACTTCCTGGGTCCACCAAAACAAGTTTAATTTTATAATCTAAAACATTAAGAGAAATCACTAGGGCATCGTTGTGCAGTAGTAGGAGTCCGTCGGCGACCATATCTCTAAAGTAATATCTGCCCCGGTGACTTCCCGGAGTCTCTTGCTATGAGTCACCAATACCTTTGTTTTTTTTGCTGCTAAAAAGGTTACACCATTAATCTCGTTTCTCCCAAAAATCATGTTTATCATTAGTCGTGAAGGATCTTCTCCTATCTTCTAGGGCTTTGTGTTATCCCAGTTCCGGCTATAGTTATTTTAGCCCGATCACTTAAGAACACTATGAGATGGTCGTTTCCCAGTAATGTTTTACGCATATGTCAACAGTCCCCCGCCCTTGTAGCTGTTAGTCCTATGATATTCATACCATAGACCTCCAACAGGGATCGCATCTCATCGGCCTCAAGAACTATGCTTCCTTAATGTTCCTCACCGACGATACCAGTGCCGCCACACTAATATTGAAATTATATTCGTACAGTCTGAGTAGGTGGAATTCCGGGAGCCTGATATCTCTTTTTCCTGCAATGATCTGTTATTCCGGCCACAATCAATTCTTCTATCAGTAGCGAACCTGTCCACCACCGGAAACCTCTACCGCGCCCTTCAGCTCTTTGATAGGGCAAAAACTTGCCCTTAGTAGATCATCGATCTGCGTCAAAATCTTCCTTCGACTTATCCTTGATTCTTTTCTCGATCCTGACCTTTGGTTGATGTCGGGAAACCGAGCTAGTCGTCTTCTATTATTATCTTCGATTCATAACGATTGTGGACATCTGCCCATTTGGTTTCTTGGAATTCGAACAGGATTTCTTTAAGTTTTCAGGAAGCTTCGAAGCTCCTTGGGTTCAACCTTTTAGGGAATGCCTCAGCCATCTATTCATCTGACACGACCGGTAGCAGCATCCCTTTCATTATGAAACCTAGCCACGAACACCCACATTAATTCGGACTATCCTTTCGCAATTGTGAATATGTCGGCCTTTCAGGCATGTACCTTCCTGGCCCCATCATGGGCCTTGATAAAAGAATCTACTAGCATCTCAAAGAAATCTATTGAATGCTCGGCTAAAAAAGAATACCATTTCAATTTCCCCGAACTTCTTCAGCAAGACCGACTCGATCTCATGCGGAGCTAAGTCAGTTCCTTTCAACGATGTTGTATAGGTGGTGATGTGCTCCTAAGGATCCGAAGTCCCGTCATATTTTGGTACGCCATGCATTTTGAACCACTTCGGGATTAACTCTCTGTCGTGCTTGGTTTGAACGACAACTGGGTATACTTCTTTGAATCTGGTCCATTCAACACTAGCGGTGTACCTGGAATTTCGTCCATTTATGCGTTTATTTTCCTCATAAAAAGAATGAGCTCGGTTTTAAAGAGCCCGGCCGTGTCGAAGCCGACATTACCCTTTGGGGTGTTGTTATCAACCCTTTAGGATATTTGATTCGCTTGAGCACCAAGAGGAACATGACCCCTTGCATTCGCGTTGTTGGAAACTCCCAACATTGATTGCCTCAATTATGTCATGGCCTGGTCTTGTCGTGAGAGTTGGCCCATAATAGCCTTTTGTTGTTCTCTCAGGATCCTCTCCATTTTCGGAACATGCTCGTTTTCAGCATCATCAGGAGTTGCCTCCCGTATGTATCGTGGATATTGCCCACCATGAATCGGCGTGGCTACGTCCTCCTTGTTGCGGGCATTATTGATCGAATTCTTGTGTTAAAGTGGATTTTTTTGGACCTTGACGTTGTGTACGATGTTGTTATCATTAGCTGTCATTTTTCACGATTTTTATGCTAAGAAACAAAGAATCAAATAGATTAGTAAAAAACGTAAGGATCAACTCAATTACGCAACTGTCTAACCCCTACGGTAGGGCCAAATTGTTTACCCGTAAAACTGTACAGTTGAGTTTATAACGTGGATTATAGACAAGTGAATCGATTTGTTCCCAAAATGATAATTAAATAAAACGTAAGACAACATTGAAATTAAGATAAAACAACAAACAACTTGAATCCAAAAGGCTACCAAAGACAGCGATCAGAATATTGATAGACTGAAAATAAAGTATTATTGAGCTCTAATAATAAGAAAGAGTTAAGCACCTCCAAGGCCTATAAATAGAAGCTTCTTTCAGTCTATATTTTCAAAGGGAGACGGAGAGGAACTTAGAAGTCGGCAAAAAAAAAAAAAGCTTTGAGTGTAGCCATGAATTCTTAGAATAATGTGTAGTATCAGTTTATCAGAATTTTTGTGTCCTACAATGGCTGTTGAAGCCGCTATTTTAGCTATACCTAGGAAACAAGATCCTAGAATCAAGGCCTCTTGAATGACAATTATGGGGGCCTTTGATGAATATATAACGACAGACTATGAATGCCAAAATTCTCTGTAACAGATTGTGTATTTAATATAGAGAAATATTCTTCATTGAATGTCATCTGGTGAAGATATTCGTTTGCACCCCCTCCCCCGTTAACGATGTTCCCTTCGGGGTCTGCCTAGTGTCAATCGAAGCTGTTTTCTTCGACCTTGGTTTCTATTTGCTTCGCCTTCTATCTGTCTCCGGTTCCACGTGTCATTATATCGTTCCAGCATTAGAATTCTAATCTTCTACGAATTATTTTGGAAAACTTTGTTAAATCAGAATAAGTTATAGATACTTGTTTTAACTAAATATTTTCGAGAAGTCAACTAGGCGAGTATCTTAAACTTTATTTCTAGAGGCAATTAATGAAAGGAATCTACATTAAACAGCATAGATTAGCGAAACGAGTGTGCATGTGGGACCATGTGACGGCAATTTAATACTCCCTCCGGTTTAAAATAAGTGATTTTTTAGATGTTTTCACACAAATTAAAAAATCCACCTTTTAGCATTAATTAGCAATGGAATTGACCATATTAACCTTTACTATCTCACATAAATACTCCTAACACATATTCCAACACTATTTATTCCAAGGACAATGTAGGAAAAAAATAATTAATTTATTTTTGAAATCTGAAAAAATTACTTATTTTGGACCACAAGAAAAATGCCAAAAAATCACTTATTTTGGACCGGAGGGAGTAGTACTAGTTTCCGGTAAATTTATTATTGTTATTAGAAGTTCACTAGTTGAGAATTCTCATATATCAAACCCATTTATTTTAAGGGTAAATTACACTCAACCACTCCTATTATATAATTCAGTTGTAGAAACATTCTTTGTATTTCAAAACTGTTACACTAATCTCCTTATATATACAATGAAATTCTGGTACAAATATTAATTTGAATCATAATCTACAAGGGTGTTAATTGTTTAACTCTATAAAATACAACATATATATGTAGCTAACTATATATTTTAAAATAAAAAAACAAAATAATAAATTATAATTGCAAATAGAAAGTACCAATTTACTTAATTTTATGAAAGTAAGAAAGTTCAATAACTCTTTTTCCTACTTGTACTTTTATTATTTTGGCAATGGTGATAATGAGTTGAGCTAAATGAAAGGAATGGGGATTCATATCACCAACCCAACTTGCTTGGGACCAAGACATTTGTTGAATAAACCTATTTTTTAAACATGTTGTAGGCATACAAATATTATTGAAATTAAATCTGTAAAATAATTGGGACTATATTTTAAAATTCAAGGTATATTAGTTCAAATAAATTTATTCGGCTAATATAATTGGATTAATCCCAATATTATTGGGCTAGCCCATTTAGTTGGGCTACAAATGATAAGCCCACTTTATCAAGCCCAAGATGTCATCTTCTTAGAGGCACAGTTTGGTGCCACGTGTCAAATGACGTGGCACGCAAGTCAAATGGAAGAGCCAATGGGATCATGCCACGTGTCAAAATGACAAGGCATGCCAAGTCACACTAAAAGGCCAATGAAATCGCGCCACGTGTGCAAGTGACATGTTGTGGCCAATCAAATGCGGCCATGTCATACTTCAATTTGATTGGTCGAAAAGAGTTTGTGCTTATCACAACTCCTCCCTTCCACAACTATAAATAGGGGTCTTCATTACTCAGAAAGGGGACCAGAAGTTATAACAAGAAGCAAGAAAGAGATCGTGGATCAAACGCTGCAAATTCCTCCACTAGTTTCAAGCTTCAAGCAATCAAATTCAAGTTCAACAAATCAAGCTCAAGCACAAGCTCAAGAACAAGATCATCGTTCGTGGCAACAAACATAGATTCAAGATCAAGCTCAAAGGCCCTTGAATTTATTTACTATTGAAAAGAAGAATCAGAGGATTCATAGAGATTGTACACTCAAATATTCAAAATTAAATACTACGATTTTTGCAATATTTTTCGGTCTTGATTTTATTTTCTTGATGCAAATTTATTGTCTACAAATTCTGGCACGCCCAGTGGGACAATCTCTACCTCTCATCTCAACTTTTCAATCACCAAAGTTCAAGAACATTGAAATGGCTTCAAAGAAAATCAACTCCGGTTCAACTTCCACCAAGGCTGCTAATTCCAGGTTCTATGCTGATATGGAAAGCATCCTCGATGTCACCTTCGGAAGCTTCGAACCGGTTACGAGGAGCAAAGCAAGCTCTTTAGGACGACAATCATCCCAAGTGTCGTCCGTATCAACCCCTGTTTTCGGATCTTCATCCTCAAAAGGAGCAAGATCTGCCACAAACGCATCTGAAGGNTAGAGGCAATCGCTAGCTTGACCAAATACATGCAAAATCAAGAAGCCAGAATTGACAAGCTAACAGACAGGGTGGGAATTCTGATAGAAAAAGAATCCACCCATGCACCTGGCAAGCTCCCAGAGGTTCTAGAGAGCGACTCTCCCCCCAGACAAGCAGCATCCACTAAGGCTATCCCTGTCTCATTTGAAGGGATGATTCCAATCGATCAATTGAAGGAGTTCATTGAAGGAACCATTAAGAACAATTATGAAGTTGCTGCCAAATCCTCCCTTACATATGCAAAGCCGTACACTGCAAGGGTCGATATGTTGAAGATGCCTGCTGGCTATCAACCTCCAAAGTTTCAACAGTTTGATGGTAAAGGTAACCCAAAGCAACATGTGGTGCACTTTGTTGAGACATGCAACAATGCTGGGACTTATGGAGACTACCTCGTCAAGCAGTTTGTCCGCTCATTAAAAGGAAATGCTTTTGATTGGTACACGGATCTCGAGGCTAGATCTATCGATAGTTGGGATCAACTAGAGCAAGAGTTCCTCAATCGCTTTTATAGTACAATACGCACTGTGAGTATGATAGAGCTCACAAGTACTCATCAAAGAAAGGGAGAACAAGTTATCGACTTTATCAATCGTTGGAAGAATGCAAGCCTCAACTGCAAAGACAGGCTTAGTGAAGCTTCGGGCATAGAGATGTGCATCCAAGGCATGCATTGGGGGTTACACTATATCTTGCAAGGTATCAAGCCTAGTACATTTGAAGAACTTGCAACTCGTGCCCATAACATGGAATTGAGCATGGCCTCCACTGGAAATGAAAGGTTGCCCATCTATGAACCTCGCAAAGTGAATGAAAAGCAAGAAGTCAGGAAGTGGGGCAAGTTTGTAACCAAATCTGAAAGCAAAGAAGCTATGAATGTCAATACGTCACCTATGAAGTTCACGACGAAAGTGAGCAAGAAGCAGAGTATGAAATCCACTTCTTTTCAAGACAAGCCAAGTGGAAAGTTGACTCTAAAAGAGATGCAGGAGAAAGAGTACCCATTCCTGGATTCTGATGTGCCAGCCAATTTCGAAGAACTCCTCGAGTTAAATCTCATTGAGCTTCCGGAGATGAAGCGACCAAATGAAGCTGGGAAAACAAATGA
>MU678137.1:15780-39589 GCA_026770625.1 Nicotiana glauca
AAAAATAAAAATAAAAAGTAAAAAACTTTTTGGGGTTTTGCGCGGGGTGGGGGGTGTAGGGTGTAGGGTGTAGGGGTAGGGTGGATGGGGTGAGTGGGTGGTGTAGAAAAACAAAAGAACAAAAAATTAGAAATACAAAAAATAAAAAAATTGGGGCAACTAAGTAAATTTCTAGATAAGTTGGTTGAGATCCTTTGTTTTGGGTGAATTTTATGGGTTGTATTTGGGCTGTTAAATGGGTTAGAATGGGCTATAAAAATAATGGGTTAACTTGGGCTCAACCCAAATTGACCCATAAGCTAAAATGTTTGTAGCCCAACCCATTAATCTCTGGGCTAGTTGGGCGGGTTAGATGAGTTTGAGCTCAAATTGCCACCCCTATTTATACCCAGGGGCTCGAACTCGAAACCTCTGGTTAAGGACGAAGGAGTACGTAACACTCTACCACAACCCTTGTTGGTACCTTTTGAGGTTGATAATAATTGATCTAGAATACTTGGCATTTATAAATCAAGAAAGAATTAATTAATCTTTTTCATCTTTACTCTATACATTGTAGAGAGATTATAGTGAAAGTAAAAGTAGTAATAAATTGAGATTAAAAAATAAGGACAATTTAGTTATATTATCCATTTAATTAATATTTTTAAAGGAACATGCAAAAGCCAAAAAATGACAAGTAAAAGGGATTGGAGGAAGTATGATTATTCACACATATAAATACATGTATTATTTTACATATAAATGAACCAGACGAGCTCTTAGCTTTTACGAGATGTTAATATTTTAAGATTTAAAGGCTTCAGGGGCTCTTTCTTGCTCCCACATTTCCAATATTTGACTACAAAAATGGAGTATTTAACTGCTTACACGGAAACTAGAATAACTTTCGAATTTGAGGGGCGTCTATCACCTCAGCTAATTCAAGTCAACTGCAGATGATAAAATCATTCGTATAAGAAAAAATAGTACTTATTAAATAAGAGGACGTACGTGCGAACATAGACTTACCTTCAATAAGGATCAAATACAAACAGGACAGATTGAATTGCTGAGCTGCTAGTTGCCGCCATACATGACTATCCTCTATCGCTGTTTCTGCCTCTAACCAACGTCAGCCATTTTCATCCTATAAAAAAGCTTTGGTTACCAAGTATATATATCCATAAACGATCAACGGCCAACAACCTCTACTAATTGGCTGATGCTTTGTTGGCATTTGGTGGTTGTTCTATTGCCATTTTCTGTTCTTTGCGACTAGCCAAAAGCCACCGTACGTGTTCACGTTTACCACCTGGGGCGGATCCTCCGTTATACATTGTATTCATGTTGATATAATATTTTCGATGAGTATCATAAATTTTTATGTAAAAGTTTACTAAAATTACAATAAATAGTACTCCTTTCCTTTCAATTTAGATCATGGAGTTTGACTAAGCACAAAATTTAAGAAAAGAAAAAGAGAAAAACTTTTGAAATATATGATCTTAAAAGCTTAAGATCCAAAAGCTTTGTGGGTCTAGATTGTGTGGCTCTAAAAAATTTTCATTAAAGGTAAAGTTGATAAAATTAAATTGTTCACAAATATAAAAATGCATCTACTTCACTCAAAAGATATTGGAACCTTTTTTAATAAATCAATTAAAGAGAATGAATGGGTAAATCTTAGCAAAGTATAATAAACTCTAGAACAAAAGGTATAAAAGATGAACACAATGGATAATATTTCTTGATCTTGTGAAAGTGAGTGATCAAACATTAAAAATGCCAACCTTTAATGTGGAAAGGTATTACAATCAGTGTTCTTAGCCAAAAAGGCAAAAAAGCCCTTTGACAAGGTTTTTTCCTCCTAAATATAAGGGACAACCCCCTTCTGAACCCTAAAAGACATATCATAGGGAATATTCGAAAGTATATTCCTAGTGCCCCTATTGGGCCTACACTACTGTAAAAATCATACGTCATCTGTTCGCTGTCTATCGTCCTCCACCGGACGTCGAGCTATGAAGATCTCGTCTTTTGTCGTATTTGTCAATAGTTGTGTTCATCAAAATTTGGACCTATACAGTTAGTCCCTCCGCTTGTCGAAGTTGCAACTTGGTGCGTCCTTGATAAGCGGACACCACCCACTCCTGTGGAGAAATTTGGTTGCACGAAATGTTATGGCTTGGCCAATAATGGGGGGTTAGCATGCTCAACAAGACCCTGGGTGGTGTATCTTATCGAGAAATAACATCATTTCCACGTGTGTCATCATTATGCGTGTTTTCGAGACAGGGACTGAGGACTTGTCACTTCGATTTTGGTGCCATTCTGTAGCATTCCTGTAACGACCCGACCGGTCGTTTCATGAGTTACCGCTCCATTTCCCCCATTTCTGCTTATTGCTTTAACTATCAGTTCTATGTGTAATCGGGTTGGTTGGCTCGAGTTTGGAAAGGTTTTGGTAAGGTTTGAGACACTTAGTCTCTTTTAAGAAAGCTTAAGTTTGAAAAGTCAACCAGATATTGACTTATGTGTTAGAGGGCTCGGATGTGAGTTTTGATGGTTTGGATTGCTTCGGGAGATGATTTTGGAGGTCCGGAGTAGATTTACGCTTGAATTGGCAAAATTTAGTTTTCGGCGTTGTTCGGTTGATAGGTGGGATTTTGATATATGGGTCAGAATAGAATTCCGGAAGTTGTAGTAGCTCCATTATGCCATTTGGGATGTGCATGCAAAATTTCAGATCATTCGGACGTGGTTTGGTTGGGTTTTTCATCAAAAGCGTAATTTAGAAGATTTTAAAATTTTTAGGCTTGAATCCGATGCAAATTTGGTGTTTCGATGTTGTTTTGAGTGATCCGAAGGTTGGAAAAAGTTTGAATCATGTTATGGGATACGTTGGCATGTTTGGTTGAGGTCCTGGGGGCCTCGGGTGAGTTTCGGATGGTTAAACGGACCATTTCTAGTTGTTGAAAGTTGTAGAAAAATTTGTTGAAGTGTTGCAGACAGCTGTGCTTCGCGTTCGTGAAGGGTTAGCAGGTGAGGCTGAAGATTTAGCCTTCACGTTCGTAAGGGAGCTTCCGCGTTTGCGAAGGGATGGGGTCGTTGTGCATCGCATTCGCGATGGTTTGAGTTGTGGAGTCATCGCGTTCGCGAGGTAGTGGTCGCGTTCGCGAAAAAGGATAAATGGTCAATGTCAATTTGTGTTTCGCGAACGCGAGGCTTTGAACGTGTTCGCGAAGAAGGGTTTTAAGGCCTGGCAAAATGTTTTAAAAAGGTCTATTCCGCGACTTTGAACCAAACTTCCAACATTTTTGAGAGATTTTGGAGCTTTTTGAAGAGGATTGAAGAGGGATTCAAGGGGAAATACTTGGAGGTAAGATTTTCGGACTTAATACTCGATTCTAGTGGGGATTCTACTTAATTAATCATGGAATTTAAACAAAGAATTGAAAAATTAGGGCTTGGAAACTTAGACCTTCGATTGAGGATTTGGAAGACCATTCGTGGTCGAATTTTGGAACTTTTTGTATGTATGAACTTGTGGGGAGATAAAGAATTTAATGATATATATAGAATTCCGAGACGTGCGCCCGCGGGTCGGGTTTTGGTAATTTCGGGATTTGCAATGTTTTCTTATTATTTTCCAGTGGGCTTTATCCCTTTAGCATAATTTAATGATTACGTTCTGATTTTTGGTAAATTCGGAGCATCCGGAGATCAATTCAAAGGGCAAAGGCATTGCGAGCTAAACTTTGGGTCGGATTGAGGTGAGTAATGATTTTAAATATTAGGGTATGAAACCCTGAATTACATAGTGTTCGGCTATATTGAGGTGACACATACGCTAGATGACGAGCGTGAGGTCGTGCACCGTTGGGAATTATGACTTAGTCCATCCCGAATAACTATTTTATTATATATTTCGTAACTAATTGTGTGATGCTATTATATTTTGGGCTAAATGCCATATGTGGGCTTTGTGCCAACTGTTTGAATCCTTAGGGAAATTTATATTTTGAGATGGATGGATATTCCGCTTGGTCCGTAAGAGGCCCCTCCCGGAGTCTGTACACCCCCAATGATCGCGGGTAACCATTGAGATATGAGATATTACCCGAGGAGATGGTACTGTTTTGTGATATTGCCCGAGGGGTTGATTCTGATGTTATTGTGCCAGGGGCCAGTTCTTATATGTTTACCTTTCTAGTTGTTTTTCCTGTATATATATTGTTTGACTGCTTAAAAGATGTTTATGAGATTTCACTGCTTAATTATATTTACTGATTTTATTATGCCTCTTATAGCTTAATGTTGTGTTTAATGTGATTTTATATCGCTCGATCTTCATTTATTTTTATTACTCACTAAGTTGGAAGTACTCACTTTACTCCTTGTACCCTGTGTGCAGATTCGAGCGCTACAGGTCCTACTACTGACGGTTGATAGTTCCAGCAGATCTTCAGAGATTTACTAGGTAGCTGCTTGGTGATTCGCAGCCAGTGCAATCTCCCTCTATCTTATTTCCTTTCTGATTCAGTTATGTAGTAGTAGAGTAGACTTTCAGACTTGTAGTATTGTTTTAGATGCTCATGATTGGTGACACCCCGATGTCGGGTCGTGTTAGTTTTATTCCGCAGATTATACTATTTATTTTGGGATTTTTATCATGTTAAAGACTTAGTATTTATTATCTAAATTACTTAAAAATGAATTGGAAGTGTGTCAGATGGCATTGTCTTCACGAGAAGTGCCACCACGACCGGGTCCGGGTTTTGGGTCGTGACAAGTTGGTATCAGAGCCTAGGTTACATAGGTCTCACCAATCATGAGCAGGTTTAGTAGAGTCTCGTGAATCGGTATGGAGACGTTTGTATTTATCCTCGAGAGGCTGCAGAACCTTTACAAAAATTCCATATTCTTGAAATTCTTATCATGCGAATTTGTTGATCCGAGAACTAAAATTCTATTATTCTATTCTCTCACAAATGGTGAGGACACACGCTACCGGTCAGGATGGACGACCACCGGTACCACCAGCTGTGGCCACTAGAGGCCGAGGTCGTGGTAGGGGTAGAGGTGCAGCCCACACAGCAGCTGGGGCAGCACCTGCAGATCCACCAGTCGCCCCAGTTTAGGATCAGGTCCCGGTTGGGGACGCTCTAGCAGCACTAGCTGTGCCCATTGTGATTCTGGGTCTTCAGGAGACTTTGGCCCAGATCTTGACAGTATGTACGAGCCTTGCTCAATCGGTCGTATTTTCTACTACCGCAGGCACTTCTCAGGCAAGGGGAGGCTCTCAGACTCCCGCCGCACACACACCCAATCCGGTGGTTCAGGGAGTGCAGATACCGGAGGCACCACTAGCCCAACCGGTGGCAGTTGCTCAGCGTTATGTAGCTCCAGTTATGCCAGAGGATGATCAGCGTAGATTGGCGAGGATTGGAAAACTCCAGCCTCCTATTTTCAGTGGTGCAGAGGGCGAGGATGCCCAGAATTTCTTAGACAGATGTCAGAGGATTATTCACACTACGGGTATTTTAGAGACCAGCAGGGTCGTATTCATGACCTTTTAGTTTACCGGGGATGCCCTCACTTGGTGGGAGGCATATGAGAGGCGTAGGCCTGTTGGGTCGGCACCTCTGACTTGGAAACAGTTCTCCGCTCTATTTTTGGAGAAGTATGTCCCACAGTCTCGCAGGGGGGAGCTGCATAGGCAGTTCGAGCAGTTACAACAGGGGGATAAGACTGTTACTCAGTACGAGATGAGGTTCTCGGAGTTAGCTCGACATGCTATTTGGCTGGTTGCTATGGAGAGAGAGAGGACCAGGAGGTTTGTTAATGGCCTCACCTACCATCTTCGGGTTCTTATGACTAGGGAGAGGGTGCCAGGTGCTACATTTGAAGAGGTTGTGGATATTGTTGCAGAGATTGATCAGTTCATCGCCAGGAGCGCGATGAGAGGGAGGCGAAGAGGCCTCGAGGACATGGTAGTTTTGAGGATGCTCCTTCAAGGGGCTAGTTTCAGCACGTCAGAAGTCATCAGTTCAGGCATGCTTAGTCAGGTCGCCCAAGTTATCGTAGGGCATCATCAGGCCATGGTTCTTATAGTTATCTGTAGATACATTCTTCACTCAGTGCACTTCCAGCCCAGGGTTCATCCCGTACTCCATCAGTTCAGGATTCTTCTACGTCTGGTGTGTCTGCTAGTTATTCTGGTGCTAGGGGTTCCCATTAGTCCCCCTCTCCAGTACCCAAGAGTTGATATGAGTGTGGAGAGATGGGTCATATGTAGATGCAGTGTCCTCATCGTCTTTGGAGTTCATCTCAGCGGAGGGGTCAGCCATCAGCTTCAGCCTCAGTCACTTCACCATCCACCCAACCAGCTAGGGGTGGAGGACAGTCATCTACGGGTCTCCCTAGAGGGGAAGGTTGATTCGGTGGTGGACAGGAATGCTTCTATGCACTTCCAGCTAAGCCTAATATGATTGCTTGAGATGCGGTGATTACATATATTATCTCAGTCTACCGTAGGGATGCTTCTGTGTTATTCGACCCTGGTTCTACTTTCTCTTATGTGTCGTATTATTTTGCCCATTATTTGGATATGCCATGTGAGTCCCTTGTTTCTTCTATTCATGTCTCTACGCTGGTGGATGATACTATTGTGGTAGACTGTGTGTATCGGTCATGCGTTATGTCCATTAGGGGTCTGGAGACTCGAGTGGATCTATAATTGTTATGTATGGTAGACTTCGATGTTATTCTGGGCATGGACTGGTTGTCTCTGTGCGGGACTATTCTGGACTGTCATGCCAATACAGTGACTTTGGCTATGCCTGGTGTGCCACAGATTGAGTGCCGAGGTTCGACCGATTATGTCCCCAGCAGGGTGATTTCCTTCTTGAAGGCCCAGCGTATGGTTGGGAAAGGTTGTCTTTCATATCTAGACTTTGTGAGGGATGTTGGTGCAGAGACTCCCAGTATCGATTATATTCCAGTTGTGAGGGATTTTCCCGACATATTTCCCATAGACCTGTCGGGTATGCCACCGAACAGGGATATAGATTTTGGTATTGACCTGGTGTCGGGCACTCAGCCCATTTTTGTTCCACCATATCGTATGGCACCATCAGAGCTAAAGGAGTTAAAGGAGCAGCTTCAGGAACTCCTCGATAAGGGGTTCATTCATCCTAGTATGTCACCATGAGGTGCGCCGGTTCTCTTTGTAAATAAGAAGGATGGCACGATGAGAATATCCACTGATTAGAAAAAGTTGAACAAGGTAACATTTAAGAACAATTATCTTTTGCCTCGTATCGATGGTTTGTTCGACCAGCTTCAGGAAGCGAGAGTGTTTTCTAAGATTGATCTCCGTTCAGGTTATAACCAGTTGAAGATCGGGGACTCAGATATTCTTAAGATAGCTTTCAGGACCAGATATGGTCATTATGAGTTCTTGGTGATGTCTTTTGGGATGACCAATGCCCCAGCAACGTTCATGAATTTGATGAACAGCGTGTTCCGGCTGTATCTAGACTCGTTGTCATAGTCTTCATTGATGATATTCTGGAATACTCGCGTAGTCAGGAGGAGCACGCGGAGCATTTGAGAGTGGTGTTGCAGAGATTGAGAGAGGAGAAGCTTTATGGAAAGTTCTCCAAATATGAGTTCTAGCATAGTTCAGTGGCTTTCTTGGGGCACGTGCTGTCTAGTGAGGGTATTCAGGTGGACCCTAAGAAGATAGAGGCATTTTAGAGTTGGTCCAGACCGTCCTCAGCTACAGATATTTGCAGTTTTCTTGGCTTGGCGGGTTATTATCGTCAATTCGCTCAGGGATTTTTGTTTATTGCATCGCCGTTGACCAAGTTGACTCAGAAGGGAGTTTCATTTTAGTGGTCTGATGAGAGCTTTCAGAAGTTCAAGATTTCCTTGACCAGAGCTCCAGCGTTAGTATTGCCATCAACTTCAGGTTCTTACACCATGTATTGTGATGCTTCAAGAGTTGGTATTGGGTGTGTTCTGATACATGAAGGTAGAGTTATTGCTTATGTTTCTCGTCAGTTGAAGCCTCATGAAGAACTACGATATTCATGATTTGGAGTTGGCTGCCATTGTTCACGCGTTGAAGATTTGGAGGCATTATTTGTATGGCGTGTCTTGTAAGGTGTACACTGATCATCGTAGCCTCCAGAACTTGTTCAAGCAAAAGGATCTCAATTTGAGGCAACGTAGGTGGTTGGATTTGCTTAAGGATTATGACATTACTATCTTGTATCACCCAGGAAGGCCAATGTGGTGGCTGACGCTTTAAGCCGAAAGGCGGTGTGTATGAGGAGTTTGGCATATATTCCAGTTGGGGAGAGACCTTTGGCAGTTGATGTTCAGGCCTTGGCTAATCGGTTCGTGAGGTGAGATATTTTGGAGCCCAATTGGGTATTGGCATGTGTGATTTCTCGGTCTTCTTTATATGATCGCATTAGAGAGCGCCAGTATGATGATCTGCATTTGCTTTTCCTTAAGGACAGAGTTCAGCATGATGATGCCAGAGATGTGACTTTCGGATATGATAGGGTGTTAAGGATGCAGGGCCGGATTGTGTGCCCAATGTAGATGAGCTTCGAGAGTTGATTCTGGAAGAGGCCCATAGCTCACGGTATTCCATTCATCTGAGAGATACGAAGATGTATCAGGATCTGAGATAGCATTATTGGTGGAGAAGAATGAAAAAAGACATTGTGGGATTTGTAGCTCGGTGTCTCAAATGTCAGCAGGTGAAATATGAGCATCAAAGACCGGGTGGCTTGCTTCAGTGGATGGATATTCCAAAGTGGAAGTGGGAGGGGATCACTATGGACTTTGTAGTTGGACTCCCATGGACTTTGAAGAAGTTTGATGCTATTTGGGTTATTGTGGACCAGCTGACCAAGTCCGCGCACTTCATTCCTATCTGTACTACTTATTCTTCAAAGCGGATGGCAGAGATATATATCCGGGAGATTGTTCAGTTGCATAGTGTCCCAGTTTCCATCATTTCAGATTGGGGCAGCCAGTTTACTTCATAGTTTTGGAGGTCTGTACAGCGAGAGTTGGGTACTCAGGTTGAGTTGAGCACAACTTTTCACCCTCATATGAACGGGTAGTCCGAGAACACTATTTAGATATTTGAGGATATGTTACGCGCTTGTGTCATTGATTTTGGAGGGTCATGGGATCAATTTCTACCGCTTGTAGAGTTTACTTATAACAACAACTACCAGTCGAGTATTCAAATGGCTCTATATGAAGCTTTGTATGGGAGGCGGCGTAGATCTTTAGTTGGTTGGTTTGAGCCGGATGAAGCTAGGCTATTGGGGACAGATTTGGTGCAGGATGCTTTAGATAATGTGAAGGTGATTCAGGAGAGGCTTCATACAGCACAGTTGAGACAAAAGAGTTATGCTAACAGTAAGGTTCGTGATGTGTCCTACATGGTTGGTGAGAAGGTTATGCTGAAGGTTTCACCCATGAAGGGTGTTATTAGGTTTGGAAAGAACGGTAAATTGAGTCCACGGTTCATTGGGCCTTTTGAAGTACTTCGGAGGATTAGGGAAATGGCTTATAAGCTTGCTTTGCCACCCAGCTTGTCGAGTGTGCACCCGATATTTTATGTTTCTATGCTCCGGAAGTATATTGGGGATCCATCTCATGTTCTGGATTTCAGCACAGTTTAGTTGGAGGGTGATGTGACTTATGTTGTGGAGTCAACAGCTATTTTGGAGCATCAAGTTCAAAAGTTGAGATCAAACGATATAGCTTCAGTGAAAGTGCAGTGGAGAGGTCGGCCCATAGAGGAGGCTACCTGGGAGACTGAGTAGGAGATGTGGAACAGATATCCTCACCTATTTGAGGCTTCAGGTATATTTCTTGACTCATTCGAGGACGAACGTTTGTTTAAGAGGGGGGATGTAATGACCCAACTGGTCGTTGCATGAGTTACTGCTCCATTTCCCCTATTTTTGTTTCTTATTGCTTTAATTATCAGTTCTATGTGTGATCGGGTTGGTTGGCTCGAGTTCATAGAGGTTTTGGTAAGGTTTGATACACTTAGTCTCGTTAAAGAAAGCTTAAGTTGGAAAAGTCAACCGGATATTGATGTATGTGTTAGAGGGCTCGGATGTGAGTTCTGATGGTTCGGATAACTTTGGGAGCTAATTTGGGACTTGGGAGCGTGATCAGAATGTAGTTTGGAGGTCCGGAGTAGATTTAAGCTTGAACTGGCAAAACTGAGTTTTTGGCATTTTCCAGTTGATATGTGGGATTTTGATATATGCGTTGGAATGGAATTCTGAAAGTTGCAGTAGCTCCGCTATGTCATTTGGGATGTGCGTGTAAAATTTTAGGTCATTCAGACGTGGTTTGGTTGGGTTTTTTTTATCAAAAGTGTAATTTAGAAGATTCTGGAATTCTTAGGCTTGAATCCGATGCAAATTTGGTGTTTTGATGTTGTTTTGAGTGATCCGAAGGTTGGAACAAGTTTGAATGATGTTATGGGACATGTTGGCATGTTTGGTTGAGGTCTCGGGGGCCTCGGATGAGTTTCGGGTGGTTAAATGAACCATTTCTAGTTGTTGAAAATTGTAGAAAAATCTGGTAAAGTGTTGCAGACAGTAGTGCTTCGCGTTCGCGAAGGGTTAGCAGGTGAGGCTGAAGATTTAGCCTTCACATTCGCGAGGGAGCTTCTGTATTCGTGAATGGCTAGGGTCGTTGTGCATGTCGTTCGCGAGGTATCGCACGTGTTTGTGATGCTTTGAGTTGTGGAGTCATCGCGTTCGCGAGGTAGTGGTCGCGTTCGCGAAATAGGAAAAATGGTCAACATCAATTTGTGTTTCGCGAACGCGAGGCTTTGACCGCGTTTGCGAAGAAGGGTTTTAAAGCCTGGCCAGAATGTTTTTAAAAGGGCTATTCCGAGATTTTGAACAAAACTTCCACCATTTTTGAGCGATTTTAGAGCTTTTTGAAGAAGATTGAAGAGGGATTCAGGGGGGAACACTTGGAGGTAAGATTTTCGGAATTAATACTCGATTCTAATGGGGATTCTACTTAATTAATCATGGAATTTGAGCATAGAATTGAAGAAACTAGGGCTTGGAAACTTAGACCTTTGATTGAGGATTTGGAAGACCATTCGTGGTCGGATTTTGGAACATTTTATATGTATGAACTCGTGGGGATATAAGGAATCTAATGATGTAAAATTTATCGAATTCCGAGACGTGGGCCCAAAGGTCGAGTTTTGGTAATTTTGGGATTTACGATGTTTTTCGATTATTTTCGAGTGGGCTTCATCCCTTTAGCATGATTTAATGGTTATGTTCTAATTTTCGGTAGATTCAGAGTATCCGGAGATCAATTCAAAAGGCAAAGGCATTGCCAGCTAAACTTGGGCTGGATTGAAGTGAGTAATGATTTTAAATGATATCCTGAGGGTATGAAACCCAGGATTACACAGCGTTCGGCTATGTTGAGGTGACACACACGCTAGATGACGAGCGTGAGGTCGCGCACCATTGGGGATTGTGACTTAGTCCATCCGAATTACTATTTTACTGTATATTGGGTAACTAATTGTATGATGTTATAATATTTTTGGGCTAAATGACATATGTGGGCTTTATGCCAACTGTTTGAACCTTTAGGGGAATTTAAATGATATTTTTCATCACTGTTTGATTTCACACTGGTGCTCAGTCATGCTATATTTTCACTAATTTTCTTTTTAAAACTCTGCTATGTATTCGGTTTTAAACACATTAAATGATATTTTCAAAGATATTTGAGATGAGCTTCATATTTTACTATTGTCCGAGGGGCTTATGAGATTCTGACTGAGTAAGGCCGAGGGCCTGTGTTATGAGAATACTTTTAGGTCGTGTTGCACGTCGCAACAGTGATATACTGATTACGATAATGAGGCCGAGGGCCTGAGATTATACGCCACGAGGTGGCTTGATATTGATATGAGGCCGAGAGCCTGTTTATGATGCCATGAGATGACTTGATATTGCGCTTGAGCTGTAAGGGGCATCTCCTAGAGTCTGTACACCCCCAGTGAGCGCGGGTACCCATTGAGATATGAGATATTGCCCGAGGGGCTGATTTTGATGTTATTGTGCCGAGGGGAAGTTCTTATGCGTTTACTTTTCTAGTTGGTTTTCCTATATATATATATTGTTTGACTGCTTAAAAGATGTTTATGAGATTTCACTGCTTAATTATATTTACTAATT
Organism: Nicotiana glauca; assembly: GCA_026770625.1. Classification (NCBI taxonomy): domain Eukaryota; kingdom Viridiplantae; phylum Streptophyta; class Magnoliopsida; order Solanales; family Solanaceae; genus Nicotiana; species Nicotiana glauca. The sequence continues at coordinate 28,035 of MU678137.1, forward strand.
TTGTTATGCCACTTATAGATTAATGTTGTATTTAACGTGATTTTATATCGCTCAGTCTTCATTTATTTTTATTACTCACTGAGTTGGAAGTACTCACTTTACTCCCTGCACCCTGTGTGCAGATTCGGGTGCTACAGGTCCTGCTACTGAGTGTTGATAATTCCAGCAGATCTTTGGAGATTTATTAGGTAGCTGCTTGGCGATTTGCAGCCCAGTGCAATCTCCCTCTATCTTATTTCCTTTCTGATTCAGTTATGTAATAGTGGAGTAGACTTTCAGACTTGTAGTATTTTTTTAGATGCTCATGACTGGTGACACCCTGATGTCAGGCCGTGTTAGTTTTATTCCGCCGATTATACTGCTTATTTTGGGATTTTTATCATGTTAAAGACTTAGTATTTATTATCTAAATTGCTTAAAAATGAATTGGAAGTGTGTCAGCTGGCCTTGTCTTCACGAGAGGCACCATCATGACCGGGTCTGGGTTTTGGGTCGTGACACTTCCGCTTTGATTCAGGCGCCATCCAACCCTATAAATAGGTGGAGTGTTTATTTTTTCAAAAACTCTTGGCCATTTTGTCTCTTGTTATTCTTTCTTATCTCTCCCGTGTTTGCTCCAATGATTTCTATGCTTCTTCTTCTTCCATTCTTCGTTCTTGGCATTTTCTATTATTTTAACACCTTTTCTGCCGAAGAGATGCCTAGAACACATCGATTTCGTGAGGGGGTTTCCGATGTCACCTCGTTGTCCATGGCGCTCCCCTCTGGCGGTGAGGACATGACGGTGGAGGAGGGGGACAACTTTCCCACCATTGAGGAGTTGCTACCGAGACACCCCATATCTCGAAGAGACTTTCTTAAGGATCCTCCTTCTACTCCTATCCCTATGTTCTCTGAAACTGAGCAAGTTCATATCGATGCTCTCCATGCAAAATATAACATTCCCGCTCATTTTGATATGGTTTCAGCGGGAAGGGACTTCGTGGAAGTCCATAGGCCTGGGTACTATGATTTTGATGAATACCCCTTCGTGATCGGTCATTCCTTCCCCCTTCTCCTATTAACGGAAGAATTCTGTCGATTCTATCAGGTTTGCACCGCGCAACTTTTCCCGTACACGCTTAAAATACTTCTGCTATTGAAAAAATACACGGAGTTGGCGAGGTACGAGGTTACCGTTCACCACCTTCTGCACTTGTTTTCACCCAGCTTTCATAGGGGTACTATGGTACATTTAAGGCACCATGGGACAAAAGGGCTGGTGGTTGGGATCGACGATCGAGTGAATCGCAAATTTTGGCACAAGTACTTCTTCGCAGAACTGAACACATCATGTCTCACCCCGCCAGGTTCTCGAAGCAATGGAACGAGAATCGTAAGTATCACCACTAGTTTTACTCTTTATTTTCTTCTTCGCTCACCTTAGTATTTGTTTGCTTCTCGTTTGCAGCTATGGGGAGTCCACCCCACCTTATTGCAGGTATAATGGATTAGGTAGCCCATCTGCTGCCTCATGCAGTGGAGACTCGAGACTGAATCGCTTTTGTGAAATGCTTTAGGCTGAGAGTTTCATCTGGTAAGTGTATTCCCCTATATCACTCCTTGACTATATACCATTGTCTATTGATACGACTCTTTACGATGATAGGTCGTAGAGCTTCTACGCGGATGGCCCAGCCCCTTGACGTCCTCGAGCTTATTTTTCAATATATTCAAAATAGTTTTATTGGAGGATTTGGCTTAGCCGTTGCCGGCGGGATGGTATGGTGTGGAGAGTATTCGCTTGATGTGCCATTTTTCAAAAAACTTAGTTGTTTTCTTTTCGACGAACTGAGGTCCGTTATCACAGCTGATTTCTTTGGGAATGTCGAAGCGGCATATTATATTTTTCCATATGAATGCGATAACTTCTTGCTCGCATATTTGAGTGTATGCACCTACATCCACCCATTTAGAAAAATAGTTAGTTAAAACCAAAAGGAAGCGTACCTTACCTCACCCTACTAGGAGGGGTCCGACAATATCCATCCCCCACTTTATGAATGGCCATGGAGAATGACGGAATGCAGGAGTTTTCCTACTTGGTGTATCATAGGGGCGTATTTTTGGCACTGCTCACATTTCCTGACGTAATCTGCGGCTTCTTTTTTCATGGTAGGCTAGTAGTATCCTGTGTGGATGAGGCATATGAACAGGGCATGGTTTCCCGTATGGGCTTCGTAGTGACCCTCGTGTACTTCTTCTAGTACCCGTCTTGTTTGATTTGGCCCAAGACATTTAGCCAGGGGACTGCCGAACGTCCTTCTGTAAAGATCATAGTTTACGAGGCTATATCTGGCCGCCTGTATTAAGAGCATTTTGGCTTCTTTCTTATCTTGTGGGAGAATTCCTTCCTGCAGATATGTTACAATACGATTGCGCCAATCCCAAGTTAGGTTTATAGAATGTACCTCGACCTGATCTATCGAGGAATGGAGAAGGGTGACCACATTTTCTTTGTTGATATTTCTGGTGGCTGCTACTAGCTTGGCGAGACCATCCGCTTAGATATTCTGCACCTTGGGTATCTGGTCGAGGCAGGATTCGTCAAATTCTGGTAGCAGTTTATGAATTTCTAACTGGTACTTTTGTAGTCTCTGTGCTTTGATTTGGAAAGTCCCAGTGACTTGATTCACCACGAGTTGAGAGTCGCAATGGAGGACGAGTGGTTGAGCGTCATATTTGAGTGGCTAATTTCAATCCTACAATCACAGCTTCATACTGAGTCTCGTTGTTAGTTATCTTGGGGCACCGTATGGATTGGAGAATCACTTCGCCAGTAGGGACTTTGAGGACGAGTCCCAGTCTCGATCCCGATGCATTAGATGTGACATTGGTGTAGAGGACCCAGAGGTCAGAATGTGCGGAAGTGCGGAGCGCCTCCTACTCTACTTCAGGAAATATTTTTGCACTAAAATTGGCAATGAAATCGGCGAGCACTTGCGACTTTGTAGTAGTTCGCGGTTGATATGTTATATCGTGCTCGCTTAATTATATGGCCTATTTAGCCAACCTAACCGATAGTTCGAATTTGTATGCCCCTGAGGGGGAAGGTCGTCACCACTTTTATGGGGTGACATTGAAAATATGGTCTAAGCTTTCGTGAAGCTACGACTAATGCCAGAGCTAATATCTCAAGGAGGGGGTACCTTGTTTCGGCATCAATTAAGGTTTTGCATATATAATGAATTGGAGACTGCGTACCTTTTTTTTTGTGGACCAAAACTGCACTTACCGCAACTTCGGAGACTGCTAGGTATACAAGGAGGCATTCGCCCGGGTCTGCCTTGAAAAGTAGTGGCGGCGAGAACAGGTACGCTTTCATTTTTCTTAAGGCATCAACGCATTCTGAATTCCACTGTAGTCTGTGATCCTTCCTTAGTACATTGAAAAATTTATGGCACGTGTCTGATGATCGTGAGATGAACCTCGATAGGGCGGCTATTCGTCCTGTCAATTTTTGTACCTGCTTTTTGCTGGTTAATTTTCTCTGGTACTTATTCGATGCCCTTGATCTGATCTGGGTTGACCTCGATATCCCTTTGCGACACCAAAAAATTGAGGAACTTACCTGAGGTTACGCCAAAGGCGCATTTATTGGGATTCAGTTTCACTCCGTATCGCTCAATATTTCGAAGGCTTCCTCCAAATGACCAATGTGATCCTCCTTCCTTTTCGACTTCACTATTATGTAGTCAATGTAGACTTCCACAGACTTTTCGAGTTGTTTTTTGAACATTTTGGTGACTAACCTTTTGTATGTCGCCCCTGCATTCTTGAGTCCGAATGGCATGACTCTATAGCAGTACGTTCCTCGGTGAGTGATAAAAGTGGTCTTTTCTTGGTCTTACTTTGCCATTAGAATTTGGTTGTAAACAGAATAGGTGTCTAAGAAGCTTAATAGTTCGTGTCCCGTCACCGCATCGATGAGCTGGTCAATGTGTGGTAATAAAAAGGAATCTTTTGGGTATGCTTTGTTCAGGTCGGTGAAGTCGACACACATCTTTCACTTCCCGTTCTTCTTTTTTACCATGACCACATTGGCAACCCACTGAGGATACTTTGATTCTCGGACGGAACTATTAACGAGCATCTCATTGACTTCTTCGCTGATTGCTTCATTGATTACGGCATTGAACTTTCTCCTCATTTACCGCACATGCGGGTAAAGAGGGTCGACATTCAGCCTGTATGTGGCAATGTCCCTTAGGATTCCCGTCATATCTGAATGGAAAAAGGCAAACAAATCGGCATTGTTAGCTAAGAACTCACGGAACTTACCTGGTTTTGAGAGGTTGTGCCCTATATAAGCTTTTTTTGTGATGTCGGTGTTGTCCAATTGAACGGGGTCGAGGTCTTCTATGGTTGCCTTGTAGGCTTCTACGACATCTGGTTCTTTGATGCCCTCTATTTTTATGTCGGGTTTGGTTTCTGATATGGTTGATTGCTATGCTTCCGCACTTGCCCCCTTTAGTTGTTGGGTGTGTGTGCAATTTTGGGCGATTCAGTAGTATTCTTGAGCAGTGCATTGCTCACCCCGGATGTTGAATATTCCCTATGAGGTAGGAAATTTGATTACTTGATAGAAACTTGACAGGACGGCTCGCATGGTGTGTATCCATGAACGTCCTATGATAGCGTTGTTAGTTGTTTCCTGGTTCATGACGTGAAACGTCATTTCCAGAGTGACTCCTCCGGCCAGAACGGGCAGCACTATCTCTCTAGAGGTTCGTTCCACTGCATTATTAAAACCTGTTAGTGTTATGGAACACGGTACTATCTTATCCTCGACTCTCATCTGTATGAGGACTCATGGGTGAATAATACACGCGCCGCTTCCGTTATCCACCATTATTCTTTTTACATCGGTATCCACGATAAGTAAAGTTATAACCAAAGCATCATAGTGAGGGAAAGACAAACTGTTGGTATTAGACTTATCGAAGATGATACTATCTTCGAGGTCATCGTACCGTTCATAAGCGACTGTCCGCTTGAGTTTGTGTGTAGTGGTGAATTTCACATGGTTTATTACTGTATCATCGTTGCCGCCAATGATCATTTGTATGATACGAGCTGGTGAAGGTAGTTTTTGGGGCCCTTGAGGTTGATCACGCCCATGAGCGAAGTAAACTCATCGTCGATCACTCAGTAGAGGTGTCCCTTATTTAGCATTCTTACCACTTCCTATCGCAGAACTATGCGGTCTTCGGTCTTATGCCCTCTTTCCTTATGGAATTTACACAGAACGTTCGATCTTCGGGTGCTTGGATCTCACTTTATCTTTTGCGGCCGCCGCACCTTTGTGTCGAGACTTACTTGTGCATGCACTATTTCTGAAAGAAACACAAACATTATGAGCAGATAATAGTGGACACATACCTCTTTCGTTTTAGTATGGCTCAGTGTGTCGAAGCGCGACGTCTGTATGTCATGGAGGAGGTGGGATGGATGTCCGGATATAGGGTTGATGCCTTTCTCGACTGAAACGGGATAGTTGGTCCCTTTGACCATCGTTGCGGCGAGCTCTCCTTGTTTCGGTATGGACCAATGTTAGCCGTTGGATCGGACCATTTAAGTCATCCTCATCTGCCCTTACTTCGGCATAATAGGCATTATGGATTTCTTCTCATGTGGTGGGAGGGTATTTCATGAGCCTACCTAGTAGTTTTTTAGTTGCTTTCGACCCGTTTCTATTTAACCCATTTTGGAAGGCTGCTATCGACATCCCCTCTGATACGTTCGGTAGGCTCATTCTTACCCTATTGAATTGGGCTAGGAAATCTTGAAGTCCATCGCATGTCGTCTGCCTAACGGCGAAGATGTCATTTACCCTGGCTTCTGCTTTTTCCGCTCTCGTATGAGTGGTGACGAATTTATCTGCCATTTCTTCGAATGTTGATATTGACCGTGCTTGTAGTTGGGAACACCGAACTTTTTCAGCAGCACTGATGACACTTGTTCTTTCGACAGATCGTTGCCTTTTTACTACCATGACGTAGTGGATTATGTGATATTCCGGGTTTATGGTACCATCATATATTTTCAAGTATGGCAGCATTTTGAAGGTTTTTGGAATATAGTGGGGGGTTTGCCCCTTCACTACATGGTTGCTCAACGAGTCGGTCGATGTCTCGTTTTGGAAGCAACTTTGGAGCGTGCGGTATTTTGTCGACCCTTTCTTGATGCTCCTTCATCTGATCACGGAGTGTTTTGTTCTCATTTTCCATTTCTTCCATTTTCATTAAGATGGCTGCACGTGCATCGTTACCTGCATCAGTGACAGTATGAGTGTTACCTGTGCGTGGAGTTTCTGGCTCATCGGTGGCAGTTGCGGTGTCTGTGTGTATTGTTCCTCCGATATCCCTTTGAACAGGTTTGTCGAGTATGTTGCTCAAGGTGTTTGTCAAATACTCTTCTAATAGCCTTTTCACAGCCGGTGGTGCTTCTCCTGCTGTGGATATTGAGGTTTCCCTCTCGCGGGAGACAGTCACGCTTTCCTGCGGGAGGGAGGGAGGTATCTCCCTCAGGTGTAGCTCTTGGCATTGTGTTTTCGTTTTCTTCCCTGCTGGCTTCATTGATGGAATCCAGAAGGTTGTTCGCGACACCTATTATTTCCTTTAATCTTGTTTCCCCCTTTTCTGCCATTGTTGGTCTTTGCGAGGCTAAGAAGAGGTGATTATCCCTTTCAAGGATCTAGACGAAACTAAAATCTCAGCTAAAGAAATCCCCACAGATGGCGCCAAATTGTTTGACTCAAAAAATTTTGGAACCTTTTTGAATAAATCAATTAAAGAGAATGAATGGGTAAATCTCAGCCAAGTGTAATAAACTCTAGAACAAAAGGTATAAAAGATGAACACAATGGATAATATTTCTTGATCTTGTGAACGTGAGTGATCGAACGTTAAAAATGTCAACCTTTAATGTCGAAAGATATTACAATCAGTGTTCTTAGCCAAAAAAGCAAAAAGCACCCTGACAAGGTTTTTTCCTCCAAGACAACCTCCTTTTGAACCCTAAAAGACATATCATAGGGAATATATGAAAGTATATTCCTAGTGCCCCCCTGTTGGGCCTACACAACTATAAAAGTCATACGTCCTATGTTCGCTGTCTATCGTCCTCCATAGGACGTCGATCTATGAAGATATCATCTTTTGTCGTATTTGTCAATAGTCGTGGTCATCCAAATTTGGACCCATACAGTGCCATTAATCTTTTTGGAATGAATTAGTAAATAAAATGTATCATTTAAATTAAAATATAAAAAATACTATATAGAACCTATAACTTCAAAATATGATAGATTCAATACTAAATATCTTAAAAGTTAAATTTATAGAAATTAAATTTTGGACCTCCATATGGTTCTAGCTTTTTAACCAAAGTCACAATCTTGGGATAAGGGTGTATCTGGGCTGGGCCCGAGGCCTAAACAGGCCAAACAGGCCCGGGCTTAGGCGGGTCGGTCTTTAGCGGTCCTGGGCCAAACGGTCCCGGGCTTCACGGGCTCAACGGGTGAAACCGGCCCACGACAGGCCTAAGCCCACATGGTCCCGGGCTAAATGTGTCGGGCCCACGGGCCCATACCGGCCTAACGGGCTTTTTCTTTCCGGGCTATTTAAAAAAAAAAAATTATTTAAGGCAATTTCTTATAAACTATATATGTATATACTAATATAAATTGCTTATACATGGCTATATAAATATATATAGTATATATAATATGTATGTCACACCTCCTTTTTCCTACTACACCCCCGCAAAGGGTGTAATAAAGGGAGTTTTTCCAATTAAAGGACAATCAAAATGGGGTTCGTTTATTAAGAGATTCAGAGTCGCCACTTGGGAGATTTATGGTGTCCCAAGTCACCGGTTTGAATCCCCAATCGAGAAAAAGATTGACTCTATATTACAGTCCGCGAACCAGAAATCCGGATAAGAAATTCTGTTAACCCGGGAGAAGGTGTTAGGCACTCCCGAGTTCCGTAGTTCTAGCACGGTCGCTCAACTGTTATACTTAGCTTAAATTATCTGATTTTAACAATTATGAACCTATGTGCAAATTTTAATTTTAACCGCTTCTATTTATTATTATTTTATAACGAGAATTGCAACTTCGTGAAAACACATCTCGAACCACATCACATCAATGCACCCGTGGTTATTGACATATTTCAACTCCATTGAGATTTGGATTGGGTCACCTAAATGTGCACCCGAGTTTAAGAAAGTAAATTATTAAAAGCGCGCCTAAAGTGACTAGCGTGTTATTATCTTTAGGGAAGGCCGTGAAATTCACTATACGGCCCATCCCAAATTCTAAATGTTTTATTTTAGTATATGCATTTATTGAGGGCCCCGCAATTATGTATTTTTCCGGCGAGGCTCGTCTCATTTTTATTTAAAAGGGCAAACCTAAAGTAACGATGATTTTCTATTTTTTATTTGTCTCTAATAGTAAAGGAAAAGTCCTAATTAATTAATTAATATGCGCGAAAGGTCTCGAATTACCTAACTCGATTTCAAACAGCTAAACCCAAGAGTTGAACGAAGAGAGCGGGACATTTCCAGTACACGACCCAAGCTTTATTTCACAGAAAATGGGCCTCCTGAGCCCACAACGGTCCACACACCTAATATCCTATCAATTGAACTTCCATAGTCAGAGCGGGAACTATTTGGGCCTCGGGGAGCATGACAGTCCAATTTGATCAACGGGTGTAGGGGGATCTAATTTGCAGAATTAATCATACTTCCATCAACCCATAATTTCTATATAAAAAAAATTTGCACTCGAGTTGACATCGTTTTTAGTTACTGCAGCACTGATTCTAACACAAGCTCAATTCTCATTTGTTTTAACACATAACTCGCAATTGTTTGCTCGTCCCTATTAGAGTAGAACGGGTATTACCTATAACTCACTCTAACGAGTCACTTATTCAATAACGATTTAAATCACGCATGGAGTCATGGATAATTTCCAATTCGAAACTAAACATACGTGACTTGTACTAACGTGAATAGGCGCCTATATGTTGTGATTTGCCCTTGATTTTTAGTGCAGCTAGCAATTAACCCGAACAATAAAACTATTTGACACCATGGACTTGATTTCAACAAGAATGAGTTACATACTAGAGTTAACAGTCCCTCACAATTCAAAACAACTCAAATCAGTTAAATAACAATCCTAGTTACATATCTACCTATTGTCCACAAGTTACAGAACAATCCTAGTTATTACTCATACAAATCAGCACTTAACTACGTTAAATAACTACATTTAATATCTACTTAACTACAAATATGTAACTATCCAGCAGGCATATTTCAGGATCCACAATCGAGCAGTTTTATTACATTCTTTCAAACTCGGAACTACAGCAGAGATTCAAATGTGTATCTGGATGTTGAAACACAACAAGAATAAGAAGAAGAAGATCAGTAGCAGCAATACAACATAGCAATGCAACAACAGCAATGGCACAGCTTAAAAGGACCAACACGGCACCAATTTGAACAAGATGAAACCCAGGACTACACCACAGAAACACCAAACAAAACCAAGCAAACTTGAAGATGCACCCAGAAGTACCTAAAGCTTTCAGCCAGCTAAAGTTCAATCTCCTTTTATTTTTCAGTTCTATTTTCACTTCTTTTAAAAAAAACTCTCAATACTGACCAACTCTCTCAAACTCTTAAGGTCTCACAATTCTCAAAATGATATTCAAGAGCTGAATGCTTGAAGAACTCTCCCTGACTTTCAGTATTCCTTTTTATGTTTCAAACTCTCAAGACTCCTTTTAAATTCTCTCAACTGATCCTCCAGAATACCAAAAAAAGACTCGCCTATTCTGTCCAAATCCCCTTCTATTTATACCCCAAAACAGACCTGCCTCACAACTCTCAAAAGCACCAATCAAAAAATGAGCCCAAGATATTCTAGCCCATTACTATGTGTCTAATCTCTTTTTTAATTCCCTTGTCCCCCACTAACCTTTGTCTTGTTCTATTTTTAATTCACTTGTTCCCCACTAACCCTTATTTTTTTCTTTATTAATTCCACGCGTGTATGGGCAGCCTATTTTTATGTTCAATTAAGTATGGGCAGCCTTTTAATTAATTCCCCCATGTGCTATGTTTTGTTCCCCACTAGTATTAAACAAAGCATTAGTTTAAAGGTACCTTAGTACTTTGCTGACAGAACACTTAAACTAACCATTTCAAACTTTTTGACACCCCAAATTATCCTTGTGATTCACTGAAACTACCAGCCTAACTCAACTTATCAGCTATAATCAATTCTCCTAATCAATTAACTAAACTGCAGCAACTATAACCTATTCAAACTTATCAGAATCAGTTTATAGCTAACGCTTGAATAACATCAAAGTACAATGATTTAGAACAAAATCCTATTGAACTACTAAGAACAAAATTTAAAAAAAACCACGATTGACACAGATACAGGGAATGAACTAACACAATTCTAAATTAAAACTATACAAAAATTTAGGAACACTGAAAGTATATTGACGATGAGCCCTGAAGCTGGGAATCTAAGGATCAGAAAATGCATCAATCGACATCAAATGACTTGACGAGAACTACTACAAATATGAATGGACTAATCAACGAAACTACTTAATCGACTCAACAATTTATAACATATGTTAATCGATAGAGGAAGACTGGACCAGAAAAGGTCTGAAGGAGATGGAAGAATTAATTGGCAAAAGGATGAACTACAATGGAACTTAATCAGAGAAGCAATAACAATCAACAAAATAAAAGAAAGGAAAATACCTCAGAATCTCAAGACAAACTCCCATTCATTTCAGTCGAAGCTTCAACTTAAGTTTGAAGCCGAAACGTACCTTAATCGAGTGTTCTTGACTGATAGCACACGACTAAGGTCAGCCACGACCTCAATTTTTCTTTTTGGATTGATTCTTAGGCTTTGGTTCCTTTAGGGTTCATTCAGTTCAACAAGTTCCAGCTTGATTCGAGTGAAAGAATTATGGTATTTGGGTTGGGGGCAGCCTGGTGGTTCAGGGGTATAACTTTGGGACCGTTTGGAGGTGGCGCCGCCATCGGGATTTTTAGGGCGGCGCTAGGGTTCCTCCCTTTGAAGGGATATTCGAGAGATCTTGGGACGATTCGAGGGAGATGGTTAGAGGGGTTAAGTTGGGGAGGTCGAGATGGAGTTGGGGTGTAAAAATGGGAGGGATTGGATTAGTTAAGGTTTTTCAGTTGATCTTCGATTGAAGATTCGAAGAGACCGGTTGGGTTTCGAGGGAAGCTGGTATGATGGTTGGAACGGGGAGGTCAAGGCGATTCTAGGGTGTAAAACTGGGGGGTTTGGCCGTCGACCTCCGCCGTAGGCGATTTCCGACGGGCGATCGATGTCGGTTCATGGTGGAGGGTTTTTTTTGTCTCTGAGGTTAGAGACGATGAGGCGAGGGTGTTCTGAGGGGGGGCTGGGTGTGTTTGTTTACTTATATACG
>MU678143.1:0-20874 GCA_026770625.1 Nicotiana glauca
ACTTGTGTGCAAAATTTGAGGTCAATCGGACGTGATTTGATAGGTTTAAACGTCGGAAATAGAAGTTGGAAATTTTAAAGTTCATTAAGTTGGATTGGAGGTCGATTCATGAATTTAGCATTGTTTGATGCGATTTGAGGCCTCAAGCAAGTCTGTACTGTGTTTTGGGACTGGTTGGTATGATTGGTTGTGGTCCCGGGGGGCCTCGGGTGGATTCCGGGTGGTTAACGGATTGAAAATGGAATTTTGGAAGGCTGAAGTTGTTGGTTGCTGGTATTTCCGCTTCTGCGAAATTAGGACCACAGAAGCGGCCCAGCAGAAGCGGTTGGGAGTGAAGGGAGCAGGGACCGCTTATGCGGTCAGGAATCCGCAGAAGCGGATCCGCAGAAGCGGTGGGCTTATCGCAGAAGCGGATTGGGGCGGCTAGGCTGGGACCGCAGATGCGGTCATTTTTTCGCAGAAGCGGGACCGCACCTGCGGTGGAGGAGTCGCAGAAGTGAAAAGACCTGGAGGCAGAAGGTTATTTTAAAGTCGGGGATTGGCCATTTCTCTCATATTTTCTTGGTTTGGGGGCGATTTTTGGAGGATTCAAGAGAGGAATTCATTCATCAATGATAAGGTAAGCTAATCCCACCTATTATGAGTTAAATACATTGATTATGTATAGATTTTAGCATATAAATGGGTAGAAAATTGAGGGTTAGAGGAAGACCTAGAAAATTTGTGTTCTAGAATTTTGACCACGATTTTGAGTGTGAAATTAAGAGAAAATCATATATTTGAGTTCGTGAGTTCATGGGTAAACTTTATCTTTGAGAAATTTCGGATTCCGGGCACGTGGGCCCAAGGGCATTTTTGTCAACTTTCCAATCAGGGTTAGGAATTGTTATAAATTGGATTATAATGAGTACCTTAGCATATATTAATGGATTTGTATAACCGTTGGCTAGTTTTGGAGCGTGTTGCATCAAGTAGAGTCTTCGGAAGGGCGTGGAATGCCAGTTATAGATCTTTGGAGTGAGGTGAGTCTTCTTTCTAATCTTGTGGGGGGGGGAATTTACCCCATAAGTGAGTTAATTGGTTATGTGCTCCTATTTGTGGGGGCTATGTACGCACGAGGTGAAGAGAGTCCATGTGTAGCTACTATTATGCTATTGTCCGGGTAGTCTAGGACCCAAAAGCATGTTATACTTGGAATATTTGTAATCTTATGGACAGTCGAATTGCTTAAACCACATCAAAATAGTAAATGAATTTCCAACAAGATCTAAACCTCACTTTCTTAATTGTTAAAAGAGAATTTGTTCTTCCTTGAATAATTGCCCCATGTTGGCTTCTTGACTGAATGTCTCTGTGTGTTTATTTTGGAACGGGCCGAACGCCTCGGTAGATCAAATAGATGCATCTATAGGCGCGTCGTCTACCCTCGGCAAGTGCACAATTTATTTATGTTGGATCGGATCGTCGCCTCGGCATGACTGCATAATGTGTGTGTGTGTGTATATATATATATATATATATATATATATATATATATATATATATATATATTTTTTGTTGTCTAAGACTTTTAAATATTGATATTGCCTTTCATGACTTGATATAACTGATAAGATGATTAAAAGAAATCCTCAAAAATCCTTGATTTGTTGAGAAGGTGTTACCTGTTTCCTTGCTTTATGAGATATAAATGGTAGATAAATCCATGTTATCCTCACATCTTCACCATGTTATTATTGGACCTCTAGTAAGTGTCGAAGCTGACCATCTCGTCTCTACTTCTTTGAGATTAGGCGGGATACTCATTGAGTACACGTTGTTTACGTACTCATACTACACTTTTGTGCATTTTTGTTGCACATGTATATGTATCTCTAGTGGCCTACTGGGCATAGCAGCACGGATGATTCTGGGACTAGGTGAGCTGCATTGTTCAAGGCGACCCGCAACTAGTGTAGTTCCTTTAAGCATTTTTATTGTTTATTCCCTGTCCACTGTATTTCGGACACATGTTGCATTTTATTTTCCTTATCAATAGATACTCATGCACTTGTGACACCGGGTTCTGGGATGGTTTTCGAAAGATGTGTACTAATAGTTATTACTTAATTTGAATTGAAGTAAAGATTGCTTTAATTATGAAAAATGGAAGGAAAAATCCTAGATTTTCAAAGGTATTAAAAGAGAATTTTATTGATAATTTAGTTGGCTTGCCTGACAGAAGTGTCTGACGCCACCACGGCCCTTAGTGGATTTTGGGTAGTGACATAGAGTAAACAGGTATGTATATACACTGAGAAACCCAACTTTATGGTCTACTATGCTTTCAGCAGGTCTGGGAATATCAACTAACACTACCGCCCCCTATCGACAGTCTTCCTTCACTCTATATGTATCGGTCACCATGTTGATGTACCGAGACACGTGCTCGTCTTGACCTAGAGTAGATCGGGATTTTCAATAAAAAAAATGGGCATAGTATTGAATTCGGTGGTGGTACATTGCTCAAAAGCTGGGGGTACTTTTTGTTTACCCCTGGATGATCGAAACAAAGAAGCAGTGCCCTTTTTCTGAGGCACTACTTTAGAGGTTCTAGCCATTGCTATAAAAAGGTTTATGAGAAAGAAAGTGAGGAGTCAAGCGCAGAAGGGAGAAAAATTAGAAGATGGTGAACTTAGCTTTAGAAAATTGAAGATGTTGTAAAACTGTGAATAACAAAATGATTGAGGTATTTATAGAGGCCATATGGTCAGCATTTAGGAAGCGGAAAGGCCGAACCAATAGCTGTTTGTGGGCTTCTCGATAGTCGTATTGACAGCGATTCATGTGTGTCTTTTGAGTCATGACATTTAATGCTCTAATGGACTGACATCATGATAGTAAGTATCGAATAAGCAAGAATTCAAGACTGTTTCTTATCATTTTCATTCTAAGAAACGTGGGGACTATCTTTATACGGTAAAAATCAGAGGGTTTGATTTTTATGATCGTTATGACATTTCATAAGCACGTCTTCCTAAGGCTCGAGCCAAGGGTCAAGGTTTGACCCTGAGGGATTTTCAACGTTCGACCTCGTGGCAGTGCAAAACTGTGGTTATGATGGAAAAACAGGAAGTTACCAAGGCATATGATTAAGGCTAAGCAAGTCCGGTACGCTAGTGGGAGCCTATACCGTGGCATTAAATGTCTATACTAGTCGTGTATCTTTGTAATAAATGCATTTTTACTATTTTGGGATTCCCCTTCATATATAAAGGGGACCCATGTCATTTTGTAAAACATACAACATTCAATACAAGAACAAGAACATTCTTTGATCTCTAACTTAAACACATTCTCCCTTGATTTAGTGCTTACATTTATTACATTACTTGCATTTATTGTGTTTTATTAATTGTTCTTCATTTATTGCTCGTTATTGATCATAAAGAGCTCTTATTAAACCTCTTAGAATCGTTTGTCCTTCATCGGATGTCCAAAACTTAGTACCTAGCTCAACCTCAAGGGCTCTATAACCCGGCCCGAGGCCCTGATTCTCAACCACTCGGTTTGTTCAAACATACTACCTTTAAGTTCTTATCTTATTTTCTAGTCTCACACTTAGCATCCACTGCGTAACAACTAGCATAAAAATTTTTAGAACCACAAAATCAAATTTAATTGTAATTACCATTTTCACGGTAAACTATATTGTTCAAATTAGTATTTTGCTTTACATTGAGAGGAATAATTGAATAGCCAGCATGCCTACTTTACTGTACAATTTAAATGTGTTATAATTGTTGAGGTTTAGTTCGTAGCTACATATTAGTCCATAGTTTGGACTTGTTACTTACTGAGTTGGTGTACTCACGTTACCCTCTGCACCTTGTGTGCAGATCCAGGTATCTCATGTCACGGTAGCGCCTGTTGACTTTTCCAATCACGAATTATCATCGGAGATAGCAAGGGAGCTGCCTGGCGATCGCAGTTCCACATTTCTCCTTCTTTATCTTCCTTCTAGTATACTTTGGCTACTTTCAGACTATTTTGGTCTTGTTATGTTTCCGAACAATTGTAGTATTGCTCATGACTTAGTGATACCTGAGGTCAAGCTTTAATTTTCTATATTTTGGTTTATGACTTTATATCTTTTATGGAAACTTCAGTTGGTAAAGCTTATTATTTAAGTTTTAATGAAATGTTGAACTACTTTAGGAAAGTAGGCTCGCCTAGTTTCATGATAGGTGCCATCACGACTGTGTTGGTTTTGTGGTCGTGACAAGTTGGTATCAGAGCCTAGGTTACATAAGTCTCACGAGTCATGAGCGGGTTTAGTAGAGTCTTGCGGATCGGTACGGAGACGTCTGTACTTATCTTTGAGAGGTTGTAGAACCTTTCGGAAAAACTTCACATTCTTGAATTCTTATCGTGCTAATCTGTTGATTCTAGTAACTAAACTTTGGTTATTTTATTCTCTCACAAATAGTGAGGACATGTGCTACTGGTTAGGATGGAGGACCACCAGTACCGCTAGTGTAGCAACTAGAGGCCGAGGTCGCGGTCAAGGCCATGGTAGAGGCAGGGGTGTAGCCTACACAGTAGCTAGAGCAACACCTGCAAATCCACCAGCCACCCCAGTTCATGATCAGGTCCCAATTGTGGACGCTCCAGCAGGACCAGCTCAGGCACTAGCTGTGCCTATTGTTATTCTAGGTCTTCAAGAGACTTGGATCAGATTTGATCGTGTGCACTAGTCTTGCTCAGTCGGTCGCCATTTATGCTATAGCAGCTACTTCTTAGGCCAAAGGAGGCACTCAGACTCCCACCGCTCGTACACCCTAGCAGGTTGTTCAGAAACTACAGACACCGGAGGCACCACCAGTCCAACCGGTTGCACCTGCTCAGGATTTTATGGTACTAGTTATTCCTGATGAAAAGCAACGTCGATTGGAGAGGTTTAGTAGACTTCAGCCTCTAACTTTCAGTGGTGTAGAGGGCAAGGATACCCAGGGTTTCTTGGATAAGTGTTAGAGGATTCTACAAATAGCGGGTATTCTAGAGACCACCGGGGTCTCAGTTACTACTTTTCAATTTTTTGGAGCTGCCTTCACTTGGTGGGAGACGTATGAGAGGCGTAGGATTGTTGGTGCAGCGTCCCTTACTTGGCATCAGTTCTCCATTCTCTTCTTGGAGAAATATGTACCACATTCCCGTAGAGAGGAGCTAAGCAGGCAGTTCAAGTAGTTGTGTCGGGTGGATATGACCGTGACGCAGTATGAGATGATATTCTCCGAGTTAGACTGTTATGTTATCTAGCTAATTCATTTATCAACTACGGATTTTTCTGACCAAAAAAGGGTATCTGGCGCTTCTTTTGAGGATGTGGTTGACATTGCTAGAGAGATAGAGTCAGTTCACAGCTAGGAGCTAGTCGAGAGGGAGGCCAAGAGGCCTCGGGGATTTGGTAGGTTTGATGGTGTGCCATCTAGGGGTCAGTACCAACACGGCAAAGTCCGTCCATTCAGACATGCCTAGTTATCTCATCCGGTTTATCGTGGTGGATCATTTGGCCATGGTTATCACAGTTCACATCAGGGTCACACATCTCTTAGTGCCCTTCTAGCTAAGAGTTTGACTCATGCACCATTAGCTCAGGTTTTATCCGTGCCTAGTTCTTCTAGTGGGTATTCTAGTGCTCGGGGCTCCCTTCAATCCCCATTGCTACTTGCTAGTAGAGGTTGCTTCAAGTGTGGAGATTTGGGTCATATAAAGAGGTTTTGTCCCCGCCTTACGAGAGGTTCATCCCAGTAGAAGAGTCAGCTCGGCTTCAACACTAGTTATTTCCGCACCCACCCAGCCAGCTCGGGGTGAAGGTCAGTCAGCTAGGGGTTTCCCTAAAGGGGGAGGCCAATCAAGTGGGGGTCAAGCCCATTTTTATGTACTCCTAGCCAGATTAGATATTGTGATTACAGGTATTGTCTTAGTCTGCCATAGAGATGCCTCTGTATTATTTGACCACGAGTCCTCTTTTTATATATGTCATCATATTTTGCTCATTATTTGGATACGCCCCGCGAGTATCATGTTTTATCTATTTGTGTATCTACCCCTATGGGCGATGCAATTATTGTGTATTGCGTATATCAGTCTTATGTGGTGACTATTGGGGGTTAGGATACCCGAGTGGACCTATTGTTGCTTAGTATGGTTGATTTTGATGTGATATTGGGCATGGATTGGTTATCTCTGTGTCGTACTATTTTGGGCTGTCATGATAAGATAGTGACGTTGGGTATGCCGTGGGTGCCATGGATTGAGTGGCGAGGTTTGACGGATTATGTTCCTAGTAGGATGATTTCATACTTGAAGGACCAATAGATGGTTGGGAAGGGTTGTCTTTCTTATTTGGCCTTTATGATGGATGTTAGTGCAGAGACTCCTAGTATTAATTCGGTTCCGGTGGTAAGAGACTTCCCAGCTATTTTTCATGCAAACCTGTCGGGCATGCCACCGGACAGGAATATTGACTTTGGTATTGATTTGGTGTCGGGCACTCAGCCCATTTTTATTCCACCGTATCATATGTCACTGGCAGAGTTGAAGGAACAACTTCAGGAACTCCTTGATAAGGGGTTTATTCAGCCTAGTGTGTCACCGTGGGGTGCGCCTGTCCTATTTGTGAAGAAGAAGGATGGCACTATGAGGATGTGCATTGATTACAGGTAGTTGAACAAAGTCACAATCAAGAACAAGTATTCTTTGCCTCGTATTGATGATTTATTTGACCAGCTTCAGGGATCGAGAGTGTTCTTCAAGATTGATCTCCGATAAGGGTATCACCAGTTGAGATTAGGGACTTGGACATTCTTAATACAACTTTTAGGACCCGATATGGTCATTATGAGTTCCATGTGATGTCTTTTGGGATAATCAATGCCCCAGCAACATTCACACATTTGATGAACAACGTATTTCGGCCTTATCTCGACTCGTTTGTTATTGTATTCATTGACGATATTCTGGTGTACTTGCGTAGTCAAAATGAGCATGCTGAGCATTTAAGAGTTTTATTGCAGTAGTTGAGTGAGAGAAACTTTATGCAAAGTTCTCCAAGTATGAGTTTTGGCTTAGTTTAGTGACGTTCTTGGGGCACGTGGTGTCTAGTGAAGGTATTCAAGTTGATCTGAAGAAGATAAAGGCGGTCCAGAGTTGGCCCAGACCATCCTCAGCCACAGAGTTCGTAGCTTACTTGGTTTGGCGGGTTATTACCATCGGTTCGTTCAGGGATTTTAATCTACAGCATCACCCATAACCAAATTGACTCAAAAGGGTGCTCCTTTCATATAGTCGGATGAGTGTGAGGTGAGCTTTCAGAAGCTTAAGACTGCCTTGACCACAACTCCAGTGTTAGTTCTACCGTCAACTTCAGGTTCTTATACGATATATTGTGATACTTCTCAGGTCGACATCGGGTATGTGTTGATGCATTAGGGTAGAGTGGTCTACTATGTTTGTGATTTGGAGTTGGCTATCATTGTTCACGTGTTGAAGATTTGGAGGCATTATCTCTATAGTGTGTCTTGTGAGGTATTTACTGATCATCATAGCCTCCATCACTTTTTTCAAGCAGAAGGATCTCAATTTGAGGTAGCAGAGATGGTTGGAGCTGCTAAAAGACTATGCTATTATTATCTAGTACCATCCGGGGAAGGTCAATGTGGTGACCGATGCCTTGAGTAGGAAGGCAGTGAGTATGGGCAATTTGACATATATTCATATTGGGGAGAGGCCTCTAGCAGTTGATGTTCGGGCCTTGGCCAATCATTTTGTGAGGTTGGATATTTGGAGCCCAATTAGATCTTAGCTTGTCTGGTTTCTCGGTCTTCCTTATTTGATCGCATCAGAGAGCGCCATATGATCTTCACTTGCTTGTCCTTAAGGACAGAGTTCAGCACGACGATGCCAGAGATGAGATTGTTGGTGATGATGGGGTAGTGAGGATGGAGGGTCGGATATGTGTGCCTAATGTAGATGGGCTTTGGGAGTTGATTCTGGAGGAGGCCCACGACTCGCGACATTACATCCATTCGGGTACCGCGAAGATGTATTAGGAATCGAGACAACACTATTGGTGGAGAAGAATGAAGAAAGATATAATGGGATTTGTAGCTCGGTGTCTCAATTGTCAGCATGTAAAATATGAGTAGCAGAGAAAGTAGATGGATATTCCAAAGTGGAAGTAGGAGCGGATCACCATGGATTTTATAGTTGGACTCACATGGACTTTGAGAAAGTTTGATTTTATTTGGGTGATTGTGGATTAGCTGAACAAGTCTGTGCACTTCATTCCTGTGTGTACTACCTATTCTTCAGAGCGATTAACTAAGATTTATATCCGAGAGATTGTTCGTTTGCATGGCATCCCAGTTTCCATCATTTTAGATAGAGGTACTCAGTTTACATCGCAGTTTTGGAGGCCGTGCAGTGAGAGTTGGGTACTCAGGTTGAGTTGAACACATCACCCTCAGACGGACGGGCAGTCTGAGCGCACTATTCAAATATTGAAGGACATGTTGCGCACTTGTGTCATTGATTTTGGGTGTTCATAGGACCAGTTTCTTCCACTCGCGGAGTTTGCATATAATAATAGCTATTAGTCGAGGATTCAGATGGCTCCATATAAGGCTTTATATGGAAGACGATGTAGATCTGCAGTAGGTTGGTTTGAGCCGGGCGAGGCTAGGCTTTTGGGTACACACTTGGTACATGATGCTTTGGACAAGGTGAAAGTGATTCAGGAGCGGCTTCGTACAGCGCAGTCAAGACAAAAGAGTTATGCTGATAGAAAGGTTCGTGATGTATCTTACATGGTCGGGGAGAAGGTTCTACTGAAGGTTTCACCCATGAAGGGTGTTATGAAATTTGGGAAGAAGGGCAAATTGATCCCTCGGTTCATTAGGCATTTTAAGGTGCTTCGTAAGATTGGGGAGATGGCTTATGAGCTTGCTTTGCCACCTAGATTGTCGGGGGTGCATCTGTTATTTCATGTTTCTATGCTCCGAAAGTAAATCGACGATCCGTATCATGTTTTGGATTTCAGCACGGGTCAATTAGACGATGATTTGACTTATGATGTGGAGCTAGTGGCTATTTTGGAGAAAATTAAGATCAAAGGATATAGCGTGAGTGAAAGTGCAACAGAGAGATCGACCCGTGGAGGAGGCTACTTGGGAGACCGAGCGGGAGATGCGGAGCAGATATTTACCCCTGTTTGAGGCTTCAAGTGTGTTTCTAGACTCGTTCGAGGATGAATATTTGTTGAAGAGGGGAAAATGTAATGACCTGGCCAATCATTTCATGAGTTACAACCCTATTTCTACTTCTTTATGTGTTTTTCAGATGTATTTCATCGTATCGTATTGGTTGGTTCGGGTTCGGAATGGTCATGGAGTGGAACGAGACACTTAATCTCTTATTTAGAAGCTTACATTGGAAAAGTCAACCGGATGTTGACTTATGTGTAGAAGATCTCGGATGTGGATTTTGATTTTTCAGAGAGCTCCATTAGGTGATTTTGGACTTAGGAGCATGTTCGAAAGGTAATTTGGAGGTCCGTGGTAGAATTAGGCTTGAATTAGCGAAATTGGAAATTTGGCATTTTTCGACCGGCAATGGAAATCTGTATATAGGCGTCAGAATGGAATTCTGGAAATTAGAGTAGGTCTGTAGTATCATTTTTGACGTGTGTGCAAAATTTCAGGTCTTTTGGACGAGGTTTGATGAGTTTTGGCATCATTTTTTGGAATCCAGAAGTTTAGAAGTTCTTAGGCTTGAATCCGAGGGTGATTTGGTGTTTTGATGCTGTTTGGAGTGTTCCAAAGGTTTGAACAAGTTTGAATAGTGGTATATGACTTGTTGGAATATTTGGTAGAGGTCCTGAGGGCCGCGGGTTGATTTCGGATAGTTGACAGATCAAGGATGGGAATAGAAGAAATGCTAAAAATTTCCTTCAGCTATCGTAACCGTACTTGCGGAGTGGGGACCGCAGGTGTGAGACTCGCAAAAGCGAGATTGGGTCGTAGATGCGGAGAATTGGGAAGTTGAGGCAAGTCCACATGCGCGCACAAGGGACCGCACCTACGATACCACAAATGTAGGTGTTTGACTATAGAAGCGGGATTTGGAGTTTAAGTGAAAATCGCACCTGTAATGGAATTTTCGCAGGTGCGGTGTCGCAGAAGCGACATGGTTCCTTTGTGAATTTGCTTAATTCCTCCATTTTTTAAGACGGGTTTTGAGCTTTGGGTAATGATTCTCAAGAGGAATCAAGGATTATCAGTTGGATAAGCTACTTAAGCTTTATTACTTGTGTTTATGATGATTTTCCCATTGTTTAATCATGATATTAGTGGGAATTAGGGGTGAAATTGAGGGGATTAGGGCTTGAGTTTTGGAGAATTTTGATTGAGGATTTGAAGGACTATTTGAGGTCGGATTTTGAAGATTTTGGTATGTATAGACTCGGGAGTGAAAGGAGTTCCTAGTTTTGTGATTTTTGTCAAATTCCGAGACGTGGGCCTGGGGGCCGGGTTTGGTGAAATTTGGGATTTTGGTTTGAATAGATAGTTTTTCGTTTGGAATTGATTCCTTGGACTATATTGATTGCTTTGCATTGCTTTTTGGTTAGATTCGGGACATTTGGAGGCCAATTCCAAAGGCAAAAGCGTATCGGAGTAAGATTTGGCTTGGTTTGAGGTAAGTAACGCTTCCAAACTTGGTTCTGAAGGTTCAAAACCTCAAACTACATGTTCTATTATTAAATATTAAGGTGACGCAAATGCCAAGTGACGGGCGTGTGGGCGTGCATCATGAGAATTGTGGCATGGTTCATTCCATGGCACCGCTTAGTGACTCTTTTTTGCTGATATCTATATTGTGATTATGTGATTAAGTTAATGAGCTGTAAATCATGCTAATTACCATGTTAGGAATTCATGTCGATACTGTTGAGACCCGAGTGGCCGTTTCTTAGTGTTATCTTATTAGTTTCATTGATATTGTGTACTCAGTCTTGTTCATGCATATTATATCGTGTCTCAGTCTCGGTTGTTGTTATTTGACACATCATATCATTGTTTAGGGCTAGTTCCTTGGAATTGTGAGACCGAGTGTGTGAGACTGGAGAGTGATGACTAAGTAAGGCCGAGAGACTGATTATGAATGATAGTTATGGGATCGGGCTACACGCCACAACAGATTATGATTATGCCTTCGTTGGCTTGTTATAGTGCTTGGGTTGAAATGAGCCCCTCCGGAGTCTACAGACCCTCATTGAGCGCATATGATATTATTGAGTGATGGATTTCCCTCGACATGGATTTATCCGAAGTATTGATACCTGGAGATGGATTTCTCCTCAGGGTTGGATTACCCTTGTTCCTCGGTATTAGTTGACTTGAAGTCAGTGTTGTGCATATATTCCAAGATGGATTTCCCTGGACCGGATGGCCATATGCGGTATCGAGTGGTTGAGCACTTGAGAGTGGGAGCACACAATGCATTTTCATATATTTCTGATATTGACATGTAGATATTTACTGAGCTTTATACTTCACATTGTTTGGATTAGTATTTTGCTTTACTGTTGAGTTGAATAATTGAATTGTCAACATGTCTACTTTACTGTACAATTTAAATGTGTTATAATTACTGAGGTTTAGTTCGTCATTACCTATCAGTCCATAGTTTGGACTTGTTACTTACTGAGTTGGTGTACTCACGTTACCCCCTGCACCTTGTGTGCAGATCTATGTATCTCAGGTCACGATAGCGGCTCTTGACTATTCCAGTCACGGATTATCATCGGAGATAGCGAGGTAGCTACCTAGCGATCGCAGTTTCACCTTTCTCCTTCTTTATCTTCCTTCTAGTATACTTTGGCTACTTTCAGGCTATTTTTGTCTTGTTATGTTTCGGAACAATTGTAGTATTGCTCATGACTTAGTGACACCCGAGTTCGGGCTTTTATTTTCTGCATTTTGGTTTATGACTTTATATCTTTTATGGAAATTTCAGTTGGAAAAGGTTGTTATTTAAGTTTTAATGAAATGTTCAACTACTTTGTTAATGTGTCGGCTGACCTAAGCGCCATCACGACCGGGTTGGTTTTGGGGTTGTGACAGGAGAATGATAGATCCTAATATTTCTATATAATTGTAGATATTATTTTACAATTTCATATGCTTGAGCTAAAACTTTCTATTTTATATTTATCAACTTTAGTGATAGATATTAACATTTATGTAGTGATATCTATCTATATTATGTTATAATTAATTCTACATTATTTATAACCGAAAGAGGCAAATACTGTAGTAATCTGATATAACAAGTAGGGTAACCGAAATAGAATTACTAAAAAGAGCATGTTTTAGTTCAAGCATATACTTATGGTTCTTTAATATTAGTATTTTGATGATTAGTTTATATAACCGAGTGGAGTGCAATTAATTGTTCAGCTTAAGTAGTAATATATAAGTCTAATCGTGAGAGCCATTTATACATTTGTGAGAAATAGAAATTGAAGAATAAATATATCTACTATATAATAGAAATATTAAGTGAAGTTGGGATCCCAAAACTTTTTTATATTTGCGAAACACAAAAATATTTCTCTATTGCTTTATTTACGCATTTAGTTAGTTAACTCACAACTCAACTCTTTCTGATTTTTTAAATAATAATTAAAATAAGAAAATCTCTGTGGATTCAGCATATTTTTATACTATAAGTTGACAGAGTACGAGTCAGAAATATATATACGCCAGACACTCGTCACATTCCTCCGAACGTAGATCCGCCAACGAGTGGAGAGGGACAACGAGTTAGGTGGGACAAGGGCAGAGGCAGTTGTGAGGGTTAAAATCGTAATTGGAGAGTTTGAGAATATAATTTTCCCTCTTCTAATAGGAAAATCATTTCTTCAAATTAAAAAATAAAAAATAAAATATATATATATATATATATATATATATATATATTCATAAGAAAAATATATTTTCAAACATTTAAGCAAAACCATCCAAAATTGAAAACCAAACACACCTTTATGGGGCAAGAGTCTTACAAGATCCGGATCTAGGACAGGTGTCCAAAGCAGAACATAGGATCCCTCCTCATGTAATACTTCCTGCATTTTGATTGGTGGAAGGTCACAACTTTCGTTGCCAATTGGACTTCGTAACCACATTACGTGTAACAAACACTTCATCTCATTTCATCTGGTTAGGGTTTCATTTGGGCCCAGTCCCAGAAGGATAAGCAAAGCAGGCATTGGCACAAACTGCAGGCATATTCCTCGTAATCTTCCTTGTACATCCAGCTTCCCATTTTTATTATCAGCTCATCTTTAAACAAACAAAACCACCAACCCAAATTTTAAAAAAGGAACAATCTTTGATATAGTCAAGTCAAAAATCAATCATGGCAACTTCTCAGATTTTGCAGACAGAACAAGATCTTCTCATGACGTCTTCCCTTTTTGATGATCCCAAAGGTGCAAACTTTTGGTTACTTTTATTTTGTAGTAGAATTTAATATCTGATTTTATTGAACTTTTGAGATTTATTCCCTTTTTAAAAGTGAATCTTGATGGCCTTATGCTATGTTTAGTTCATTTTATTATTATGGGCCTGAATCCAACTTTATACTGCTACTTTGTGCTGTGATTCTCATGGTGATTTGGAAAAATCAGTAATTTATTCCCAAGGGATGGATTGCAGGAGAAAATGTGAAGTCCCGAGGGATAGCTATCGAGAAAAAGATCGAGTTTCTTGAAAGCTTGGCTGGAAAAGTAATTTTCTTTGCATCTATTTTTGGCAGTCAATTTATTTTTATTAACTTAAATACTCATGCCCACTTCTCATTTGGTAATTGCTATTGTGATCTCAGTTTTTGAGATTAAAGGGTTTGTTTATTTTGTATTTGCAATTCATATCGTAGCTTGATTGGTAATTTTTGGATAAGTAGATGATTAGCTCCTCAGTTTGTTTAATTCTACATGCTTGGTGGAGCGACCATTATTTAGTAGTGCTTAGGGTTGGGTAGTTTCTTTGCATTTTGAAAACTTGAATCTAACATGGGTTTCCAAGATTCTTTTCTTGTTTATCCAGCTAATATGTATTTAGATGTTGTATATTCCGAGTTAAATATGCCAAAGGTATTATCATTTCAGGTCAGCAACAGGAGATCTCGCAGATGGTTGAACGATCGTCTTTTAATGGAACTTGTTCCTCGTTTAAATGCAGAAGAAATTAGAGGGTTGTTTGCCCCACCACCTTTTGGTAAGATATTTTTGGGTGTGGTATTATTCCGTAATTGGTAATTTACTCTTCCAAGTGATGTACATTTTACCGCTCGTTCCTTTTGGAAGCAAGCTTTGGAGACAGTTCGTCACCTTCCCTAATACTGACAAAACATAAGGCGCTTAGGTTACACTGATAAAGCATAATGGACCCTATGCAGCGCGAATTTGGATTAGTTGGGCCAATGAGTTCCGGATACCAAATGGTTATACCAAAAAAAGCATCATTATCTGAACGGAAAAAAAAAAAAAAACTAAAAACTAACGTGAGTCAATTTGGATAAAGCTTGTGGCATCAGAGCTGGATATGCAGTTTTAATTATCTTTTGGTACTACAAGCAGTTCTATATTTTCAACCTACTAGTAGTAGAGGTTAAGTTTCTACATTCATTGTCTTCGCTGAAGTTGAAACATCTTGAAGCAAAAGAAAATACCTTTTCTAGGTCTAGCATAGAAGGATGCATGCCTGGCCAAGATTATTTAGCACAATGAGTTTTGCACATACACTTCTTTCTTGTTAAAAGATAAAATTATTAGCATTTGCATGGAGAGTTTTTTTTGTCCAGGGAAACAGTTGTATCATCCTTCATCTTTTGCTCTGAACATGATACAGTCGTGCATATATGTCTTGTATGTCACGATTTGTTTATTTTAAAGAGCTCAAAATATGTTAATATTAAATAGGAAAACAAGAAAAAGGAAAAATGCCATATCATTGCACCAAAAGTGACGAGGGCTTTGATTTCAAATATCTTAAAGTAGAAGCAGAAGGGTATATGTTTTCAAGCAGCATTGTGAATGTGATAATGGTCCAGTTATAACTCATGGTTGTGATTTTATATTTTTACATAGCGTTTCCTCTTAGTCATATAGAAGCTCTGCGGCTGTTCATAATCTTTTGTCAAATATATATACTTTTCAATTGAACTTATTACACGCTA
Organism: Nicotiana glauca; assembly: GCA_026770625.1. Classification (NCBI taxonomy): domain Eukaryota; kingdom Viridiplantae; phylum Streptophyta; class Magnoliopsida; order Solanales; family Solanaceae; genus Nicotiana; species Nicotiana glauca. The sequence goes on from MU678143.1 coordinate 15,286, forward strand.
AATTTTATTTCTGATATTAACATATTAATATTTCTTTTTCTGCAGGTGATGATGTGCCACTCTCAGTATTTTGCTTGACGAATGTGGAGGAGTGGGACAAATTCAGGAATATAGACATGGATAAGGAGGTTATTATGTTATCCTGTTTCTGTAAAGTGCATTTACTTCCTAAAAACCTGGCAACATTTACTTCGGGTGGTGTTTATAGTAAAAACGATGTCTTCTTTCGACGTTTATGTATTTTCATCCCCTTCTTTTTTGATAAGCATGCATTCTTTCCTTTGGTTTTCTTGGGAATGATTTCCTTAGGACAATTTAGCGATATGAAAGGCCTGCTGTTACTTCATAGTTGAATTGAACTATTTATTAAAGCACAGTTCATTATTGATTAGTAATTTTACTATGTGACTTTCATGATTAACTCTTGATGTAGTATCTCTTCACCCCTTTGTTTCAAAAGTTTGCATTTTTGTTTAATCCAACGTGGTGACGCTCTTTCTTGGACTTTGGCTTGTGTTGCTGCAAAATTGTCTTATGGTCTTCTATATGCTCTTATTTGGTTAGGCTACCATAATGGATGCTCTTGAAAGCAAAACATCGAAGCGAAAAAATTGCGTGGATAATGATAAGGTTGCAGTGTTGACTGCATGGCATAGAGTGGATTGTCGAACAAGAGAGGCACTTCGACGTAACTTTCTCCCTGAATTAGTCAGCAGCTATGAGGTATTATTCCTGAGAATTATTGGGCCCCTTGTCTTCAATTTGTTCTTTTGTATGCGTTGTTCTTATGCAAATGTTATTTAGCTATTGCATCTGTCATTGTTCTGAAGGTGTTGCAACAAACACCGACTTGGTATGTAATAAGGTTCTGATAGAAGTTTACGCTTGTTGAGCCTCCAAGGGAGGTGGCCAGTGATCGCTGAATTGAAGTGACAACCTTGGGAACCCATATTGGAGTTCCAGTAGAGCCGACAATGAACTCTTCTCATCTATCTAAGTTCATGGAGAGAGTTACCTCAAACTTGTGCCGGTAGGAGGTAGCAGGTACCCCACGGATAGTTGAGGGCGCACGCTGACCCAAACACCATTGTTCTTAAATAAGAAAATTTAAGCTTGTTCTGCGGGCCAATTGGTTTACCTTGGGATTACTGGAGCTGCAAATTAATCTACATGCTCACGTGAAACAACTTAGATGTCTACTCCTTTGTACTCGAGTTGGAGATTAGTGTAATAAGAAGCAATAACAAGGATTTTTTTTAGGCTTGGCTATAAACTATAGTTTGAGGGTGGGGAATGGGTTCATGCTTGCTGTAGCATTAGGAGTGCGCCAAGCCAAGTTATGTACTACATTTGTTATATACAACTGTTTCCCCTTTTTATGGAATCATCTAGGTGGCTCTATCCTTTCATGTCCTGTTTCCTTTTCCCTTTCATGTCTTTTAGTTGGTCTTGATCTTTTTGCTCTTATAACTTGTGGGATTAACTCTTAAATAGCCTTACCCTTGGTGTATTTCTGATAGTCCATAGGATTTGATTTTTACATTTTCATTATTTTACGCTGCCTCTCCAACCATTTTCTCTTCCCCTTCTTTTGTTTCTGTTGTTAACAAGAGTTTTGGATATTTTACTGTAGCAATGTGTACGAGCATTTGTGGAGAGTGGTGATGGAGAGGTGCTTGTGCTAAGGGTTCAGGAACCCTTCCATCGGTTATTGCTGCATGGTGTTTGTGAGGTATGCTTTGTGGAGCAATAATGTCTAGATTTCATCATTGCAGCACTACGTCATATATATGTCATAATAACATTAAGCACTGCTTCAACTTCGGGTCTGACGTGAGCGGTTGAACTTGGGAATTTGGAATGGCTGTAGAACAGCGCCTCTAGATGTTCAAAGTTGTATTGTTAAGTAAGAGGAAAACAATCTGCATAGGCTCAGGATATGTTGCCTTTACCTTAAAAGAGAATGCACATGTGACGCTAATTTGATATGTGATATGTGGACTAATCTTTTATGGTCATCTTATGACTGCTTGCTTGTGTTTTGACAGTTCTACAACCTGGTCTCCGTAACAACCTCGCAAACAGAAGGCAACAAGGCTGTGAAAGTGACTAAGATAAAGAAGAAGACGAAGGCGGGTTCAGCTGATATTCCAAACATTACACTCTGCAACTTTCTGAAGATGGCAAAAGAAGGGTTCTGGTGATTCATTTCGCCAGGGTCCAGCCCTTGTATCATTACTATGTTGTGCATTATCTTAATTTACTCATTAACATCAAATATGGTTGTTCCCTCGGCAAATTCCGACGACTGTACTAATAAATTAATGACTTGAAGTGGGTGCTTCGTGTTTGGAAATGTCTTATTTCTAAGGGCACCTGTTAGGGATGGTTGTAAGGGGAAATCTAAATTGCTTTGTATATATTGCAGAAATAAACATACCTTGTGATTTATTACTGGATTTCTTCCTTTTCTGCTCTGTTCATTTTCTCAGATTTCAAGGGTGCTATATTGTGAAGGAAACAAAAATTTCTGCATGACGTCGGAGGAACGTATCAGATAGTTCACTGTGGGGAACGACTTATAGAACACTAATACTAGTGGAACTGAAAAGCACTCAGACTACACCTTTTACCTTAATTTTTGACCTTACACCCTTCTATCAAGGACCATGTCTTTGGCAAGTTGAAGCGGTACAATGTCCTCCTAATCACCTCGCCCAGATACTTTTCAGGCTTGCCTCTACTTCTCCAAAGACTCACCAAGGTCAAAACTCTCAAATCTCCTCACCGGGGCATCTCACTGCTTTACATGCTCCTCGTTTCCTGCATCTTGTCTCCACTGGGGCGACTTCCACTTTGTTCCGCGTAACCTCATTCCTTATAAGTAGTTTAAAAATATAAGTAGTTATTTGTTTTTTTCTTTTAAGCTTACTTTTATTTAGGTAAGTGAGTAGGAATCCGCAACAACTACCAATGACTAAAAATAAAATTTGAAAAAGTAGTGTCAAAATGAGATAAAATAATCCAAGCTGATGGTCGCAGTTGCCAGCTAAGTGAATATAGTCAATGAAGAAAGAATAAAAAAGAAAGGTTGGCAAATGGAGTTTGATCGCCAAGAGCCATCCATTGGCTAAGTGACTGCTTAATTAACTAGTATAAAATCCTTAATATCTAGTGCTTATACCAGACCACCAATTTCTTCCTTGGACTAATCTTGTTACAATGGCCATGAAACCCGTGAAGTACTGTGTGGTAAGTAATTTCACTTATGTTAATGGTATTTTCATTGTTTGAAATGGTTGTTGAACTCACAGGTGGATGCCTTCACTGACGCAGTATTCAAAGGGAACCCAGCAGCGGTCTGCTTACTAGAAGAAGACAAAGATGACAAATGGTTGCAGTCTGTAGCTACTGAGTTCAATATGTCTCAAACTGGTTATCTCACTCCACTTACCCTATCTAATGAAGCTAACCCCAGATTTAGCCTTCGTTGGTTCACTCCAGTTACTGAGGTCAGCCTATCCTCTTTCAATTTCAGAACAACTGTTACTTAATTTGTTATTGGAAAAATGGAAATCCATAAGTTTGAAAGTGTTTCGTAAGTTTCACTTTTTAGCAAGGAATTTCTTTTCTTCTTTGCAGGTATCTCTATGTGGACATGCAACGCTAGCAGCTGCACACTTTCTATTTTCCTGTGGCTTAGTTAAAACTGATACGGTTGAGTTTTCAACTATGTCAGGAATTTTAACTGCCAAAAGAGTTCCAGAATCCAAAGCTCCAAATTCTCAGGACGCCTGGCCAACAGGTTACTCAATTGAATTGGACTTTCCTGTTGTAAAAGTAGCTGAGACCAATTTTGCTGATGTTCCTGCAATTTCTAAAAGCTTGAATGGTGCATCTGTGGTTGAGATGCTTGCGACATCTAAGAGTGATCTTTTTGTACGTATTTCATTTTGATTTCCTTTTTGTATTTACACAAAGGTACAAACATGAAGGACAATCAAGAAAGAATTTTTGTTTCATTCTTTTGGAAAAAGAAACGACATTTCTTTCAAAAATTAAGGAGGAAGGGATGCTAGATAAAGTTTGTAAAAATTAGCCCTTCCTAGGGAAATGAAGATAATTCATGGTGCTATTTGCAGATTTTACTCCCATCAGGGGAGGCAGTGGCCGAATGCCAACCTCAGCTTGATCAAATAAAGAATTGCCCTGGCAGAGGAATAATAATAACTGGACCTGCTCCACAGGGTTCTGGCTTTGATTTTTATAGTCGCTTCTTCTGCCCAAAGTTCGGAATCAATGAGGTAATTGGTAGCACTTAAACCAATGAGATATACAGTATAGTATTGTATTCTAGCAGATCATAGTCACTGAAAAGGGTGGCGCTGAATTTTCGCAATCTAGAGAATTGAAGCCAGTTATTTGGATATTATTCATCATATCTTCGCATAACGACAACGGCATATGTTAACATCTATATGTTGGTATAGCTCATGCTTCTTAGATATCTCACCTATTCATATTTTTGTTATTTTAAAAAACAAAACTTTTCAGGATCCTGTTTGTGGAAGTGCTCATTGTGCTTTGGCTCCCTATTGGCATAAAAAGCTTGGCAAATGTGACTTTGTTGCTTTAGCGGTACTTCCTCTCTTCCTCCAACTTCCCTTATCCCCCTTATCAGGAACCAAATGCACAGGCTGAAATTCTTATTCATGTTTTGTGGTTCAGGCCTCACCTAGAGGTGGCGTCGTAAAAGTGCATCTTGACGAGGAGAATCAAAGGGTGTTTTTGAGAGGGAAAGCTGTTACTGTCATGGAAGGTTCTCTTCTAGTATAATGTAGCTAGGAGTGGACATGATAAATTTAATAAATTGGTGGAAGTATGTGTTTTCTTGAATGAAAACACCACCAACTTTCTAAAATCTCTAATTTGGTTTTTGTTATGTACTTCACTGTGACTCTTGGAGCATTTGTTAGTCTCCGGTGTGTTTAAGCATTTACTTCTGTAGTTCTGTGCTTTGCTTTCATTAATGACATTTCCATCTTTTCAAACAATTATCTGATCAGAGAGATGGAATCTCATTACCTTAGTTGTCTATAGTGAACTTGTATACCTACAAATAGGGCACAGTTTGTACTATCATCAAAGTTGGAGTCCGGAACCAAAATGTGATTTTTTTGGACTCAAAATACGTAAATAGGTGTAAAAAAAAAAAGGTGACCAAACTATATATAACGCCACAAATAGTGGCGCTATACAGTAACGGTAACTGCACCGTTACTGTATAGCGCCACTATTTGTGGCGCTATATTAATTAAAAGCTGACGCACTGACGTAGCACCGTTAATAGTGGCGCTATATGTGAGCAAATGTGACCCTTTCCTGGCCCCACCACCTTTTCACATTTACAATGTGAGCAAATCTGATCCTTTCCAAAATTGTATGTCTATATCTATGTGCTATATTCTCATGTATTTCTTTTCATCTATATTTACCGCAGTTTTAATTTTATGATTAAAATTTTCCTTCTTATTTGTTAGGAAAAAATCATTGCCAATATTTTTGCATAGATAAACACACAACTTTTTT
>MU678143.1:22871-51848 GCA_026770625.1 Nicotiana glauca
ATTTTTCTTTTTGATAAAAAAGTTGTGTGTTTATCTATGCAAAAATATTGGCAATGATTTTTTCCTAACAAATAAGAAGGAAAATTTTAATCATAAAATTAAAACTGCGCTAAATATAGATGAAAAGAAATACATGAGAATATAGCACATAGATATAGACATACAATTTTTGAAAGGGTCACATTTGCTCACATTGTAAATGTGAAATGGTGGTGGGACCAGGAAAGGGTCACATTTGCTCACATATTGCGCCACTATTAACGGCGCTATGTCAGTGCGTCAGCTTTTAATTAATATAGCGCCACAAATAGTGGTGCTATACAGTAACAGTGCAGTTACCGATACTGTATAGCGCCACTATTTGTGGCGTTATATATAGTTTGGTCACCTTTTTTTTTACACCTATTTACGTATTTTGAGTTAAAAAAATCCACATTTTGGTTCCGGACTCATCAAAGTTAGTAAGCTACTGATAAAGAAGAAATTCAAGTCCTTTAATTACGTAACATTACTTTTACATTGGCAGCAAAATCGGACAGAGACCTAAGCCCATGCTTTGTTTTGAACAATTAAAAGGAGGTCTAAGATCCTTTCATCTTTTCCAAATCCTCTTCTTTGTTTGGACACTTATTAAATGCGACAGAACAATTCCTGTACTTGACATAGGATCTGTTGAACTATAAAACTTAGAACAATTTTATTTGATGCAAAACCAAATATCCTCCAAACCGTATTCTCGTCCTGCAATACAAGATCAATAACCGGAACATAGGGACCTAAAACTATGATATTTATTGAATGATTTACGGTCCTTCTCACTCGGCCTAATAGCCCAACCGAAAATGGCCCAGATTTGAAGTTTTTACCCGGTTTAGCCCATATTATACATAACCTGAAAGAAATTTTTCACTCTTTAATCCATTATTAAAGACACACTTCTAGGGTTTTTATTATTTTCTTCTTTTTTCATTCCCAGCACACCAAATTCTCTTTCCACCGCCTCTCGCTTCTTTCTTTCCCCTCATCCTCTCTTAACCTAGCCCCCGCTATCCTCCCTCCCCCTAACCCCTACGGAGTTACTGCCATCAATGGCTCGAAGAAGGCTTAGGCTCCTCCTCCGTAGTCCAAGCCCGCCAAGTCTGATGGTGGCAAGCAGAAGAATATTGAAGATTTTGAAAGACAAATGAAAATACACATAGATTTTAAAATAAATAGCTCCCAAACTTGATTTGCACCAAAAAATAACTACTAATTTTTGAAGATTTTGAAGTTTGAAACTTTGGTCATCATTGTTATGACCTTGAAGTCTCGAATCTGAAATTGGGTATATCTTGTATGGTTGTTGAATTCCGAATCATTGGAGCAAAATTGTTAACCTATTGACGAGTTGAATCATCCAATACCTTCTACTACAACTCGAAGCTTGGATAAGAAATCATAACAATGTAGCAGTTTGTATCGATATTGTATAATTGTTTATATGGATATACAAACACCTCTTATACACTATTATGCATGTTTATACAAGTTGACACATTATTTACAATAAGTGTAGTATTGGACGCACTATATTTTCTAGTGGAAATATTGTATAAGTGGTGTTTATATACACTTATACAGTATTGTATAATTATGTATAATTGTGTACAAATGTGTATATTTGTGTATAATGTTGTATAATTATATATTTTTCAGTTTATAAGGATGTATATACATTGTCAATGTATAAGAGGCATCTATGGAAGTTTGGCACTTCCTTCTCTTCTTCTTTTTCGTGTATGTGGTGTATGAAAAAGATCTTGTATGCGTTGGAGGGATTCTACAATTCAATTACTAGGTTCTAATTTTTCTTTGATCCTGTTGGATTGTTAGCACTTGCACGTAAAAATGTTTAAATATCTTGCCTTCAGATAATATGTATTATTCAGGATTTTTGAGTTGCGTTGTGGTTGATTCGCATTTTTTTATCAAATGCTTAATAATGAAATAAAATCAAGAGAATAAAAATACCTGGTTGTATAAAGAGGGAACAATAACCGTAGCTGATTGAGTGAAATAAGCCATTTTTCGGGAATTAGCCTATTATTTTTGGGCTATAAATTTGCATGGTGATATCTAGGATATTGTGTTGCAATGCAGGCGTGTGAGTTATACTTATGTGAAATTATCCCATATTTATTCCTTTAACTTCTTAACATACTTTAAAGGGATTCATCACCGTTGTCAATTTCTTTAGCTTCATAACATTCCTACTGCTGTTCAGCAACATCAGTGACACCAGCAGGAAGTTCGCAAAGTAATTTGGTATGAGCACTTGAAAAACATGATTTGAGAGAATGCTAACTGAACCGTTAGTGATAGTTAAAGCAAGAGAATCAATCAAGATTTTCGGCCATGTCATCATTTCAAGTAATAGGATTCTCAGGGCAGTATGCACAAGAGTTTTCAACACAACTAGGACCAGGTTTTTTTAAGCAGTTTGTGTAAACAAATATTAGTAGAGAATTGCATAGGTTAAAATCTGCCCTTAGTATATTAGGGGGAGATAACATTACAGGAAGAATCCTTAGATATTAATATAAGAAAAAGCAATTCACAAGTATTCATGCGGACTGTAAAGGCACCACGTGATAAATGCTCTGAAAAATCAAGAATAGTGGTGTAGCATATAATATTCGATAGGCAATAATAAATGATATTTTAGTAGATAAAGGGAAGGATTCCATCGATAAAATATGGAATAAATGAACCTTCCGTATGACAATGATTGAAAGACTAATCCTTGAATAATCGAAGATTTCTCGGATATGATGGTAAAGTGTAAATAAGAATTTAAGCGAAAAGTAGATCTTTGTATCGAGTGGAGACCGAATCTTTTTTGTCAAAGTGATTTTCTTACAAAAAATCAATATATCCTCCTATCATTGTTTATTTTCTTCTATTTATAGGGGACATACTTCCAAGAAACCCTAAAAGTACAAGTGTAGAGAATATCCCAAGAAATATTCTTTTTAATATCCTATCATGAAAATTAGCTGTTGCTGCCCTATTGAGCGTATTCGACCTCGACCTCAATCCTCATTGACACCTTGACTATGACTTTTTTTAACTCTTCGATCGCGGGCCTTGCTGCTTCTCGGACCGTCTTAACAAGTAACCTTTTGAGGATTCTCCCCATAATGTTATCTCGCCCTGAATATACTAAGGGTGGATTTTGACTTATACAGTTAGTTCCTCCACTTATTGAGGCCGACCTCAGGCGATCTTGATGAGTGGATTTTGTTTATTGCAGTCAAAACGAATGGGCGAGCTGAGCGGATCATGATGATTGAGGCGAACTGGCAACGTGGCCCTTCGTGAGCCGTGAATTTTGGATGCTCCGTCTCATGGTTGGTTTGTTGGAGTTGTGTTGTCCATGAATCAAGGTGATGTCATGACGTCATGCATCATCATGACACGTATTCCCGATGCATTGCTTTGTTTTGCATGAAATCCTAATTGGACATACTGCTTCAATTTCGGTGCTAGGTAATAATAAGCCAATTTCTCGGTTCTGATGCCTGAATCCTTATAAATAGGGATCTGAGGGTGTAATTTCAAAGTTTACAGATTTCTTGTATCGGAACCCTAATATACTCTTCCTCCTCTTCCATTGTTGCGCATCTTTCCCTTCTGCTCCAGCGATTCTTGTCATTTTTAATCCTTTGTTGTTTGGTATCTCTCTCTCTTTCGTTAAAACATATCTAACATACCCTCTGAGTCCAGCGAGGGAAGTGATTCGGTCCCTCTAGCTATAGTGTTTCCCCCTAATGCGGAGAACTTTCCTGCTATAGTCAAGGACGGAAGCTTTCCCACAGTGGAAGGGATAGTTCGTCATAACCCCGATACCAGGTTTGATTTCTCAAAATTACCTGAAGCCGAGCCCGGAGCCTTTAAATCAGTGATGGAGAAGGGTGATTTGTTGGAGCTTAAGTCTAAATGCGGACTTTCCAATCTTATCGAGTTGATCCCTAATGGATGGGAAGCGGTGTAGGTCCACCGTCCTAGGTACTGTGCCTTCTACCCCTATCCCTTTCACATCGGCTACACTCTTCCTCTCCTTCTGATGACGGAGGAGTTTTGTTGCTTCTATGGCATTTGTCCAGCTCAGCTCGCGCCGTATGTCTACAAACTTATAAGGATGCTCACCAAATTTGCAGAGTTGGCCGGGGTTAAGCTCACATTTCGACACTTGACGCACCTATTCAGCTTCAGTTTTTATAGGGGGCAATGATGAATCTTCGCTACCAAGGAGGTAAATTCTTGGTGGTAAAAATGGATGACAAAGCTATCCTCCAATTCTCGCTCAACTTTTTCTTTGTTAGAACAGAGGATGTGGTGGAAAATGCGATGGTTTCCCAAATGCTTGGAATTGTACTCGTAAGTACATGCCTCTTGTTTGTAGGTATCCAATTTTTCCTTCGTGTTTGGCCGTGGTTCTAATCTCTTGTCCCTTCTTGTGAAGCTACATGTTCGCCTCCCCTTTTGGTGGACGATATTTTCAACTGGATGGGTCGGCTCCTTCCTCAAATCATGGGGATACGCGAGTGGTCGGGCTTCTTCAAAAGGTTTGGGCCCCATCTCCCTTCGACTGGTAAGTTGGTCTCGTCTCCGGCCTCTTAGTTTTTTCTCTTTTGTGGTTTACTTTGGCTGATTTTCCTTTCCCTTTGTACTTCCCTTAACTTCAACTAGGGGTCCTCGAAGAGGTTGAGAGGTTTCACACCTGCATTCTGAAAGAGAAAGAATGCTAAGGCCTTGGCTTTCGCCCGTTCCTCGACTATGTCTACCTCGGCTCGTGTCCTGATTTCTTATTCGACCGCGACTGCCTATTCTCGCGCCCCTATTGGTACGTCTTGTCCTGTTTCGTCCTCGACCATGGGAACCTCAGATCCTTTACCATACCGCCTTGTAGATAAAGATGGGGAGTATCATGTACTTAGTGAGAAAGATTTGATACCTCGCAAGGGGAGGTCTATAAATACTGGTGATGGGACAATCCGAGTCATTGACTTAATGGAGGGTGACTTTACGCTACGCAAGATGGAGACCATTATCATTGAAGACGACATTGAGCCATTGGCTGAGATTTCGAGGTTGGTGGAGGCCGACGTGGGTACGTCTCTTCATTCTGTGATGATGGAGGCTGAAGGGCGAGCCACTGGAATTTTCAACACTTCGTGGAAAGAGGAGTCGTCGACTTCGTGGCTAGCTGATGGTACTTTTTTACCGGCCGATGAGAGAGGTAAGACGTTCCTGAAGAAGGCTATGAGACGGTTTCAGATGTTGATGCTGGTGACCTGAAGGTTATATAGGAAAGGCAGGTAACGTTGGAGAGGTCTACACGGACCATTGTGATCCCTATGGATCGTGATTGCTGAAAATTATGGAGGACGTTGTCGCAGCCTTGGACCCCTTTGTTTCTAGATAGAAGGTAATGCCCTTAAAGAGTTGGATAACGTTACTCTATCGAGGAGAATTGCTGGTCTTGCCCTTAGAGGGAATGTTTAATGTTTTGTTCTTCTCTTATTTTTGCCTTTATTTTTCAAGGCATTTTTTTTTCTGACTCATGTCTATTCTTTTTCTGTTTGCAGACGATGATTTTGGAGATCGAGAGCGCCCGAAGTGAGGATAGGCATAGGGAATTTTTTGTAATGTTGAAAAACAAGTACTTTGGGTATCGGCGCAAGTACCATGAATTTCGTCGGCGATTTTTAGGAGGGTGGCAACATTTAGGACCTTCAGGACGAGTTGAAGGAGAAAGATGATGAGGTGGTAAAGGCCATTGAGAAGTGTATCGTCCTCGAGGTAACGTTGAGGAATCGTGAAGAGGAGCTTGAGGTTAGTAGGGGCGTGGAGGCCCAATGCAGTGACCTTCAAGCACAAATGGTCGAACTGCACAGGCAATTGGAACAAAGTCGGCTTCAGCTGGAGGGCCTCAGTAGTGAAGTTGATGAGAAGCTGAGCAAGCTTAATAAAGTGGAATCATTTTGTTTGGACGCTCATAGGAAGTTGGAGATGCTTGAGCTAGCAAATAGCACCCTTCGAACTGAGCAGGAGAATGACCAGTCCACAACGAAAGCTAAGGAGGATCGACTAGAGGGGAGGGTTGGAGAGCTGGAGAAGGATGTCTTCCTTCATGATTGTGTGGTCACATTGGAAGCTGAGAAGGCTCAAATGCTTGCGCAACCCTCTTCTTCTCATACTTCATAATTTCCCAGCAATCCTCGGGAATTGTATGAGGAATGAATTCACGCCGAGGCTCAGTTGGATTCGTGTTGAGATTTGCATAAATGCGGGGTCTGTTTTCGAGGTTTCCTTCGAGGATGTCTGTGTCAAGGCTCGTGAAGCTTGAGTTGCTTGCTGGTATGATCCTGCCATACCTAAGGGCGATGAGGGCGATGATGAAGGCGTATATCAGCTTTAAGAGTATGCTTCATACAATACTGCTTATCCTGAGGGAGAGGATGACAAAGGTGGGAAGATCGAGGTGGCGAGGATATTGATGGTCAAGGCGGTGAAGGCGCAGAAGATCATGATGGCGTTGATAAGTAGTTTTTCTTCTTCTCTTTTTGTAAACTCTTGTGTGTTTTTGGCGGCGTCTCCACGAGCCTTTGTAAAAATATTTTTAAGTATGAAATGCCAAAATTATTCTCTGCATCTGTTTCTTTTCCTGTGGTTTTTTTTGTACTTGTACATTTTTTGCTTCTTTTGTTTGATTGCCTTTGCTTTTTTTTTTGGCATTGGAATATGGCCGAGGTCATCGATTTGTTTGGTCGTAAATTTTCATTAAATTGTGGCCGAGGGCTGATAGGTGTTTGTACGAACAAGGTAGAACATAACCTGAATTTGATTATGGCTGAGGGTCGGTAGGTGTTAGTTCGAACGGGGTCAGACATAACATGAATTTAATTATGGTTGAGTGCCGGTAGGTGTTAGTTCGTAGAAGATCGAACATAACCTGAATTTAATTATGGCCGAGGGCTAGTAGGTGTTAGTCCGAACAAGGTCGAACATAACATGAATTTAAGAAAGATGTGCTGATAAATGTAAAGTTTATTGCCTCGACATTGTTACTTTTGTTACATACTTAGAAAAATTTATATATTTTGGGTGTTGACTGGCATTCTAGTCACAGTCACAATCTATCTAGTCCCTTCATTGGTCATCGTGCTTCAAAATGGAATTCTTCTAAGATCCATTGCTCGATTTTGCTGCATGCTCTGCTTCTAGATAATAGTAAAAGGTTGAGTAATGAAATAGTGATCACAACCTTGCCTTCACACACTTTAACTTGGAGTGTTACCTTCGTCGCCTCGTTAAAAATCTCCTTGAAAAAACCCAACTGGGACAAAACTCAACTGAGGGAAAAAAGAGTACAACTTTGGGACATTTTTTCTCTTAGAAGTTAAAGTATTTGAGGTGGCTGATATTCCAGTTGTTTGGTAGTAGCTTTCCTTCCATTGTTTCTAGTTGAAATGATCCTCTATTTGCTTTTGCTGTGATTTTGTACGGACAGTCCCAATTTGTTCCCAGCTTGCCTTCCTTGGAATCTTTACTCGCATGAGTTTTAGCTTTCAGTACGTAGTCCCTGACTTTGGGCAGCCTGGTCTTTGCTTTCCTGTTATAATAGCATTCTACTTGCTATTTTTGGGCGATCATTCTTATATAGGCCATATCTCTTTGTTCGTCGACTTCGTCGAGTTCTTGCCTTCTTCTCTCATCGTTGCTTGTGCCGCTCTCATGGGAGTACCTTAGACTAGGTCTACAACCTCGATCAGTATTACTGTCTTGGTCTTGTACGCCAAAAAGTATGGCATCTCTCCTGTGCTCATTTTTGGAGTTGTTCGGTAGGCCCATAATACTTCTGGTAGTACTTCCGACTATAGTCCCTTGGCATCCTTAAGCTTCTTCATCATGATATTTAGTATCGAGTTATTAGAGGATTGTGTTTGCCCATTGCCCGCGGGGTGCTACAGGGTTAAGAGTATTCTTTTGATATGCCATTTCTAGAAAAAATTGGTAGTTTTCTTTCCCGTGAACTGGGATCCGTTGTCAGAGCTAATTTTTTTTAGGAAGGTCAAACTGGCATATGATATTTCTCCATATAAAGGTGATTACTTCCTATTCTTGTATTTGGGCGAATGCTCTTGCTTCCACTCACTAAGAGAAATAGTCAGTTAAAACCAAAAGGAATCGTATGTTATCTCCTATGCCGTGAGGGGGCCCACGATGTCCATTCCTCATTTGATGAATAACCAAGGTGAGGTGACCGAGTGGAGGTGTTTACCCGCTTGGTGAATGATAGGGACGTACTTTTGGCATTGCTAGCATCTTTTCACGAAATTTGCTGCCTCATTTTTCATAGTATGCTAGTAATATCCCACCAATATGAGGCATCTGGCCAGTGCTTGATTGTAGGAACGAGCTCTGCAATGGCCTTTGTGGATTTTGTCAAGGACACGCGAAGTTTGGTTTGGGCCCACGCACTTCGCTTAAGGGGCGTTGTAGGTTCTCTTGTAAGAGTCGTTGTGGAGGACACTGTATTTGGATGCTTGCATTCTCAGTCTCTTGGCTTTTTTTTATCGCTTGGGAGTATGTTGCCCTACAAGTATGCGATAATACGATTTTGCCAGTACCAAATTCAGTTAATGGTTCTTACCTCGACTTAGTCTAGCAATGAGATGAGGAGATGTACCATATTTTTGTCTCATGTTGTAATGCTTTTGGTGGTTGTGCCTAGTTTAGCGAGGCCATTTGCCTCGGCATTCTATGCTCGTGGAATTTGGTCGAGATGGCATTCATCGAACTCGGGCAACAACTTGCAGATTTCGGTCTAGTATTTTTGCAATCTTTGTTTCTCGATTTGGAAAGTCCTTATAACTTGATTGACTACGATCTAGGAATCACAACGTAATTTTAACCATTTTCCCCATACTTGAGCACTAGTCTCAAACCTGCAATAATGACCTCATACTCGGCCTCGCCGTTAGTCATATCTGGGCACCTTATGGACTGCGAATTACTTTGCATGTTGAGACTTTGAGTACGAGTCCCAGTCTTGACCCCGACGTGGTCTAGTGTTTGGTGGGGAGTTTAGACAGCTTGCCTTTCGACTTCAGGAATTATTTTTGCATTGAAGTCGACAACGAAGTCAACAAGTACTTGTGACTTTATCGTCGTTCGTGGCTGGTACATGATATTATGCTCGCTTAGCTCGATGACCCATTTGGCCAGCCTTCTCGATAGCTCAGGTTTATTTAAAATGCTTCTTAGGGGGGAAGTTGTGATGATCGAGATGGGGTAAAATTGGAAATATGGTCTAAGCTTCCGTGAAGCTACGACTAAGGCCAAAGCCAGTTTCTCAAGGTGTGTGTACCTTATCTCGGCATCAACTAGTGTTTTGCTAATATAATTGATGGGAGATTGCGTACCTTTATTTTCTCGAATTAGGACTACGCTTACGGCTACCTCGGATACAACTAGATAAATGAGGAGACACTCCCCCGACTCTGGTTTTGAAAGCAACGGCAGCGACGACAAGTATGTCTTTAGTTCCCTTAGAGCATGGAAGCACTCCGAAGTCCATTGGAGGATGTTATCTTTCTTAAGTATGCCAAAGAATTTATGACACCTATCCGATGACCATGAGATGAACCCTGATAGAGCGGCGATGAGGCCAGTCAACCTTTAGACTTGTTTTTTGGTGGTCAAGAGTTTGGGTATTCCATCGATGGATTTGATTTGGTTAGGGATGACCTCGATCCCTCACTATGATACCAAGAAACCTAGGAACTTTCCTGAAGCTAGCCGAACGCACACTTCTCCAGGTTCAGTTTTATTCCATACCGTCTGAGTATGTCGAAAGTTTCTTTCAGATGGTCGATATGATATTCTCCGCTTTTAAACTTGGCCAACATGTCTTCTACATAAACTTCCATTGTTTTACCGAGATTATCTTTGAACATACTTGTCACCAACCTTTGATAAGTCACCCCCGCGTTTTTTAAGTCCGAAGGGCATGACCCTATAGTAGTACGTTCTTTGATCGGTGATGAATATGGATTTTTCCTGATCTTCCTCTTCCATGAGGATCTGATTATTGTCTGATTAAGCTTCCAAGAAGCTTAGTAGCTCATGCCTGGCCGTTGCGTCAATGAGTTGGTCGATGTGAGGCAGCGGGAACGAATCCTTTGTGCATGCTTTGTTCAAGTCTGGTAAGTCCATACACATCCGCTATTTTCCATTATTCTTTTTAACCATTACTACGTTGGCGACTCACCTGGGGTACTTCGACTCGCTGATGGAACCATTTTCTAACAGTTTTTCCATCTCCTCGCTCACTATATCATTGATTGGGAAGTTGAATTTACATTTGACCAACCTCATCTCGGGCGGTGGAATGTCGACGTTTAATTTGTGCATGGAAATTTTCTTTGCGATGCTCGGCATATCTGCATGACTGAAAGAAAACAAATATGTGTTAGCTTTTAAGAATTAACTGAATTTACCTGGTTCCTGAAGTTTCCAACTGATATAGGCCTTCTTGTTACGGTCATTGCGATCTAATTGAATGGGGTCGAGGTCTTTTATGGTCGATCCTGTGGCTTCGACTATGTCACGATCTTTGATGCCTTCCTCGATCACATCATGCTCCGTCCTTGACCCTGTTGATTGCTATGCTTCTTTTTCTTTGTCCTTCCTTTGTTGGGTAGTCGTGCTCTCTAAATCAATGCTATAGCTTTTTGGGGACGTACGCTACTCTCTTTGTATACTAAATATTCCCTATGGAGTTGGGAATTTGACGACTTGGTATAAGCTGGAGGGGACAACCTTCATGAAGTGTATCCATAGTCGTCCTACTATGGTGTTGTACACAGTGTCTTGGTCCATGATGTGGAATGTTGTTTCTAGAGTCACATCATCAGCCAAAAAGGGGAGAGTAATTTCTCCGGACATCCGTTCAACTGCATTGTTAAAACCAGTTAGCATGATGCAGCACAGTACTATCTTATCCTTGAGTTTTATTTGGGTAAGTACTCGAGGATGGAAAATGCACGTGCTCCCGTCATCTATCATATATGTTTAACATCGGTATCTAAAATTTGTAGAGTAATAACAAGGGCATCATTATGCGGAAAAGCCAAATCGTCGGTGTCTGACGTTAAAGATGATACTTTCCTCTAGTTTTTCGTACCATTCGCGAGTGATAGATTGCTTGAGTTTGTGGGTAGTGGTAAACTTCACGTTGTTGATAGAGCCGTCTTTGTCGCCGCCTATTTCCATGCTGATGGTACGAGCTGGTATGGCTTAGGCGGCCCTTGTTATTTGCATCCTCTGGAGAAATTGGTTCTTCCCCAATCGCTTAGCATATCTTTAAGGTATCCTTGTCATAACATGTTCACGACTTCCTGCCTCAGGATGATGTAGTCTTCAGTCTTGTGCCCTCTTTCCTAGTAGAACTCACCGAGGGTGCCGAATTTTCTGGTGTTAGGGTCAGATCTCATCTTTGGCGGCCACTTCACTTTTGGCCCAAGCTTCTCTAGGGCGTAGACTATTTCTGTAGGTGGCACATAAAAATTATGAACAGATAATAGGGAGGCATACCCCCGTCGTTCCGATGAGTTCCCGTCCTTGGTCTAGATGGACCTTTTTGGTAGCGGTGGGAGAGGGCGACAGTCGTTCTGATATAAGGTTGATGTCATTCCCTGTTAGGTCGCAAAATTGGATGATCTCTTCTAGCATTGTCTCTTCTATCCTTTCTTGATTCAGTTTGTACCAAGATTAGTCGGTGGGTTGGCCCATTGAGGTCGTCCTCAACTGCACGGACCCTGACACAATAAGTATTGTGTATTTCATCCCTAATGGTTGGGGGGAGGGTTACTTCATCAACCGACTCAATGGTTTCCTCGTTGCTCTTATACTATTCCTACTCAGTCCGTCCTGTAAAGCTGCGACCGCCATCCCTTCGGACATGTTTGGAAAACTCATCCTTACTCGGTTGAACCGTGCAGGGAAGTACATTGGTCCCTCTCCAGGAGATTATTTAATAGCAAATATGTCATTCGCTCTCACCTCATCCTTCTTGGCTCCAGCGTGGGCCGTTACGAACTTGTCAGCCATTTCTTCAAAGGTTTCTATGGAGCGTGCTGGTACCTGCCAACACAAGGTTAATGCCCCTCCTATGAGGGCTTTGCCAAACTTCTTCAGATGGAAGACACTTGTTCTTTGGCGAGGTCGTTGCCTTTTATGCTAGTGACGTAATGAGTCACATGATCTTCAGGTTCGGTTGTGCCATCGTATATTCTGAGGTTGGGCGGCATTTTAAAGGTTTTTGGTATAGAATGTGGTGCTTCATCATCGCTATATGGATGTTCGACGAATCGGCCGGCATCCTTCTTCGGCAAAAGCTTAGGGGCGCCCGGTATTTTATCGACCCTTTCTTGGTGTTCTTTCATTTGATCTCGGAGCGCCTTCTTTTCATTCTCCATTTCTTCCATCCTTTTTAGAATGGCTGTAGGGGCATAGTCACATGTACTATCAATGACATTGTGAGTAATACTTGTCGTTGGATGAAAAAGCTGGTTGTACTGCTCGTCCGCTTGTTGTATCGTGCAAGTCCTTGCATTTTCTACAGTCGTGTCCCGATCGGGCTTATTGAGGATGCTAGTTAGCTTGTCAGTTAGCCACGCCTTGGGGGGTCCTTTTTTTTTTAATAGTTGGGGGCATCTATTCTTCCATATAGACGTGGAGGCTCCCTTACAACGGGATTTTGTTATGTTGTAGTGAGAGTGAGGTGACCCATCTCGTCTAGGGGAAGCACTGGGCGTCGCGCCCTCGTCTGTTGTTTCACAGCTTTTGTTGATGACGTTCATGATGTTAGTTGGGAGATCACTTGTTATTCTTGTCATTTCTTCTCGGTTACCTGCCATGTAGGGATTTGTGTACACAAAAAAAGGAGATCTTGTTGTAGTTTTTATATGTTAGTAACCCATGTTAGTTGTAGATCTATAAGAAACTAAAAGTTTAACTAAGAAATCTCCACAGACTGCGCCAAATTATTTGACCAAAAATACAAATTTTTGTTAAAATAATTAAATTTATATAAACAAAAGTTAATCCTAGTTAATAATAATATCCTTAGATCTTAATATTAGGAAAGCAATTAACAGGTATTCATGCGGACAATAAAGGCACCATATGATAAACGCTCTGAAAAACCAAGAATAGTGGTGTAGCATATAACATTCGATAGGCAATAACAAATGGCATTTAAATAGATAAAGGGAATGATTCAATCAATAAAAAATGGAATAAATGAATCTTCCCTATGACAATGATTGAAAGACAAATCCTTGAATAATTGAGGTTTTCTCATATCTGATGGTGAAATGCAAATATGAATTTCAATGAAAAGTGGATCTTTGTATCGAGTGGAGACCGAATCTTTTTTTTCAAAGTGCTTTTCTTACAAAAAATCAATATATCCTTCTATCATTATTTCTTCTTCTATTTATAGAGGACATACTTCCAAGAAACCCTAAAAGTACAAGTACAAAGAATATGCCGGGGAATATTCTATTTAATATCCTATTTTAAAAATTAGTCGTTTCTACCCTATTGAATGTACTCGACCTCGACCTCAATCCTCGTTGACACCTTCACTATAATTTTCGTCAACTCTTCGACCGCGGGCCGTGCGGCTTCGCGGATCGTCTTAACTAGTGACAACTTGAGGATTCTTCCCGTAATACTATCTCGCTCTGAATATACTAAGGGCTAATTTTGATCCATACAAGAATCACAAGAAGGATTAATTTGAAGGACATGTTTACAGATATATGACTTGTAATGACGACAAATGTTAATCCAAGATAAAGTGCCACCCTAATCAAGAAACAAAGTAGCTGGTTGAAGTGGGGGTTTTAAGCTAAACAGAGGAAAGTGGATACAAATTGGTGGAGTTGTCTTTATAGATGGGGACAAAACGTGATGAGACAGTTCAATTGGGGGCGGGGGACGAGGAAGAATGAATAAGAGAGAGAGATTTGAACCTTAGGAGTGTGTATGACTGCTGTTAGTGTAGCTGTTACTTACAATTGGCAAGTTGATCCCAACTTATTTACTACTCCTACAAGTTAGAATAGTACAGAATGTTTTTTCTCGGGAGAAAGCGCTCCATATAGGTAGATTTTTTTTGGGTTCAAACCCCAAATCTTTAATTAAGGATAAAATAATATTACTCATCTCATCATAACCTTTAATGATAAATTAGTATACAAAAGCAGGTTTAAATGAATATTTATTCAAAAGCAGCTACTCTGCCTTTTCGTGTTACAAAACAACCTTTTCTTTTTCTAGGTGCCAACTCATTCTATAGGCTTCTTCTTCTTCTTCTTCTTCTTCTTCTTCTTCTTCTTCTTCTTCTTCTTCTTCTTCTTTTGTTTTGACTTTTCTATGTAAGGAAACGAATAATCTAAAACCTTGTCACGAAATGAATCTCTTCAAGAGGCGACTACAAGGCCTTATCTTTAAAATTCAAATTGAAAAAGTTTTTCTTTAAGGAGGGAGGGGAATATCAAAAGAGGGTTATTCCTTTTGAGTGTTGTAGTGGTCTTTGGAGTATTTTACTCGGACTTACAAAGTGTAAAATTTCTTACTATAGTGATATCAGTTTCTCCTCTCGGGGCCGTGGTTTTTTCCCTTATTCAAAAAAGTTTTCCACGTAAAAATCTTGGTGTCACTATTACTCTTTTTGTTAATTACCATAGCTCGATGCTACGTTATTATTCCGCTTTTATTACCGTGAATATTATTTCTGTGGGGATTTATTCCCAACAACACCAACCCAATGAATGCCTAACTTGTATCATTCTTTTTGATATAAACATGTATTACCGTAGTTACTTAACATGTAATCATGTATTATATACTTGTTCTATACTTTACTGTAAATATATAGTACAATACATATATTGTTCTTTGGCGTTTCAGTTCCAGAAAGAATAACATGGTGCATAGGGAAGTTATTCTTTAGTTGTCTCTTTCTCTTTTCGTGTGACAACAATAAAAAGGCTAGTATAATTTTACAAGTAAAGTCTGTGGAGCATAGTGTAGCAAATCTTATTCCCACAAATGGAGTCTATGGAGGGTAGTGTGTATGCAAATCTTACCCCTGCCTTGAGAAACTAGAGAAGAATAACATGAAGTAATAACAACAAGATAATAAGAAATCGAAATAAAAGAAACAACAAGTAATAAAAATCAACGAATAAGAAAAGAAATTATTAACACTAATGCTACTGGAATTGAAAAGAAAAGAAAAGCACTCAACTACTTATTAACTCTCCACTCTAATTCTAGACCTTCACACCTCCTATCAAGGGTCATTTCCTCGGTAAGGTGAAGCAGTAGCTTGTCTTGCCTAATAACTTTGCTCCAATATTTCTTAGCCCTGTCTCTACTACTCCTCAGACCCACCAAGGTCAACCTTTCATACCTCCTTACTGGGACATCTGTGTCTCTCTGCTTTACATTCCCAGACCATCTAAGCCTCGTTTTTCGCATCTTGTTTCTACTGGGGCCACCCCCTCTTTGTTCTGCGTAACTTCATTCCTTATAAATAGTTGAAAATTTTAATAAGTAGCTATTTGTTTGTCTTGTTTCACTACAAGAAAATGCCTTATCTAAGACCAACTTTTAGGGACGAGTTAATAATTCCGTCGCAAAAAATATATTTATTGGGACGAGATTATATTTTGGTCCTTAATGCTTTATTTTATTGGGAAGATATTAAATTTGATCCCTAAAAAAATTAGTAGCCGGTCCCAAATTATAATTGAGGGGCCTTGAGGTGAGAAAGTGCCGCAAAATATTATACCAAAATATTAGAATACTATTATTTTTTTAAAAACAGGCGCCAAAGCTAATTAATTTATTGAAACAAAAGTCTAAAAATTGAAAAGCTCTGTATTTTTTCCAAAAAAAAGCGCGCACAGATTGCCCTAATTATCCGCCTAGCTCTAGAGCCCCCATCCGTTATCTGCGTCTTCTCCAAATTGATTGTGAATTCTGCCCTAATATCCATCTCGCCTTTGAGATTAATCCAAGGTATGCCTCCTCTAGATCTCCTGCGTCTTCTCTAAATTGAGATTTCCTCTTTTTTTTCTCTAAGTTGTTCTAAATCGCTGATTGTTGTTCCAGTTGTTGCTGTTCTTCTTCTTCTACAACTAATACTTCTCTACCATCAAAAAACTGGTAAGTTGTTCTAAATCGCTGATTGTTCTTCTTCTTCTACAACTCTTTGAAGCATATCACCACTTCTCTAGTATTTTTTCTTTTATATAATCAGTGGAAAGATCTGTCTATCTAAGGTTTTGTACTCTGGTATTTGAGTTGGGTTCCTAATTAGATAATTCGATTTCTAAAGTGTATTCAAGTTTGTGGCATATTAGCTTTATGTATTTAGTGATAGATTTACCGAGCCAAAACAGGGACTAGCATGTATACTGTCATATTGCAATGTTGATTTACATCTGAAAAAGTATTGTCATATGTGATCGAACAACGTGTATACTGTCATATGTATTTTAGCATACCTGAAAAATAATAGCATCTAGAAAGAAGCAATCTTTTAGTTGCGCGCGACTGATTTGGATGATAAAGACTATATATTGATAAGATAAAAAAATTCAGTAGGTTGACAAGAAGTTATTAATACTTTCTTTAATGTAAGAATTGCAATTTCTGTTCAAATTAATTGTGTCGTAAAGTATAAACATGATGGATTTTTTGACGAGGATTGAATGGTAAATTAGTAGTGACATAGAGGATAACATACTGCCCTCCTTTGGTTAATGAGTGGAAGCAAAGAAGATTACCTTTGATAATGGAAGTCCATATATTGCTCTTTTTCTTTTGTTGTTTTTCTGGATTTTTTGTGTTTGAAGTACTTTGTATAACATCAAAAGCAGCTAAGAACTTATCGAGAAGAGTTTAACTTGTACACACCGACATCGTCAATGTAAAGAATTATCTACACTATCAAGTCAATCAAACTATATCTATAGATAAGCCTTCTTAAGATGTATATATTTGTAATCTTGAAAATAATATAGATCACGTACTACAATATGTAAAATCGGATGATATATGAAAATCTCTTATACTTACTGTGTATATAATTTAAACTCTATCAAGAATTACTAATTGTAACTGTTAAGCCAATCTAAAGCTAAAAGGTAAACGTCATTCCACTTTTATAAAAAAAAACACAAGTATGTGCAAGCTTACTTAGTAGGAAGCCTAACACGATACTCTTTACGCGTTTCTTTGGTGTAAGTACTTATTTCGATCTCGGAGCCGGCTATGAGAAACCATGTATGCATGTTTTAGGAACCAACATCTTTAATTACAAGTTAATTTATAATCTTTTGTCTAGATTATTGCCATCTGATATTAATGTTTGGTTATCTTAGAAGATGTTCCAGTTGTTGCTGTTCTTCTTCTTCTACAGTGCTTGTCTACCTTAGAAGATGAGATGAAAGAAATGAGGAAAATGAGAGAGTACTTCACTGCTCAACAATCACATGTCCCGCTTACGACGACATCGCCTGTTTCAACTGAATGACCATTATTTTTGTCTGCTGGCCAAGTTAGTCACTATATACCCAACTTTTTAATTTTTATTCATGATTTGCGTATAGTCAACTTCTATATTACAGAACAGAAGTGATTCAAGTATGGTTTTTAGGATATTAATGTTTGGTTAGCTTATGTTTTTTAATCTTATTAATGGAACTTTCTACATGCTGCCTTAGTTTGTTGAAGTTTCTTTTATTGGTTGAGGACTTCCTGTAGCTTGTGCATAGTACCTTGTTCGACCTTGCTTCTATAAATTTTACGATGATCTGATTGTTGGCTCCATTTCTTGAATGTTTCTGTTCATTGGAGTATCTTGTTACACTTCGTTTGCCGTTGCTTCATCTTTTAGTCTTCCTTTCTTCGCTTAATCTTTTGGTGGTACATTGACTAAATGGACATACTAGTTAATAAAAATTCTGTCACACCCGTGTCGGATCCTCCGAAATTGCACTACTTTTGTAGGATCCGACACGCACTTGGCAAAGTTTATTCTGTTTGGATCAACCATAAAAGATGTCTCTAAAGCTTTCCAACACCTTAAAAACTTCCACAATGGTTAATTCCTTTTCAATTTCCTTGCACTACATGGTTCATGACTCTTGGACACTGAACATTTTAGCTTCTGTGCATTCGTTTTTGAGCAAGATGTGACTGCATTGTTGTGTGGTTTTGGACTGCCCAAAGCATCCAACAACTTTCTGTCCTCTAATGAAATAGCAGAGATATTAGTTACTTCAGCTCCAGTCGTGTTTTTGGACTGTTTAGCTTCTGGTAAGCTGCTCCTGCTGCCCGAAAAGAGTAACGACTGTGGAGCTTGTAACATTTTGCTGCTGCTTCCAACTGTACTGTCAAATTTTCCAGCTGCTGCTGCATTTTGCTGAATAGCACTTGGAAGCTTTGCAACATGCTGTTGCTGTTCAGTAGCTGCTGAATTGCCTGGATTAGTCTGTTTTTGCTCAGCATCATTGATTGGTTTGTTCAGTAGCTACTGGTTTGTTCACTAAATCAACAAATGCAGCTGTAGATTTAGGAGCCCCAACATTAGGTCATTTGTCAGTTGCATTCAATACAACAGTATCCTTTGAACTTAAAGAAGTTGTTATTAATTCCTGATTTCTCACGATTGCCCAGGTGTTTAGAAACCTGAACTGCTTCTTCCTTCTTTTCCTCTGTCTTCAACCTATGTGCTTGGTCTGTATTTAATGTGGCATTTAGGCGGCAATCGAAATTGTCGACTAAAGTATCACTTTCTTGACTGTTTTTTTTACTGGTAGAGCATGGAACAAGTTGCTTGTTCATCACATCTTCATGTAGACTTATTGCATCAGTTCCACCCTCATCAGATGCAAGAATCTCGAAAATGTTTGAGCTAGGCACAATGGCAGTGTCCTTTCGTCGATCACATGTATTTTCCTGCCTTGGTGACATCCCCTTTTTTGTAGGTGATTTCCTTTGTGTAACGACCTTCCATACTCCCTCCTTTTCTTTTTTGTTGTTACCCATTACAACAGCAGTAGTAACATCAAAGTTGTTCTCCACAATAGGTTGTGTAACACTTGCCTTAGCAACTGCCCTTCCTAAAAATTCAGCAGATTCAAACTCCTGTTCCCCATCGTGCACTATTGAAGAATTCACACCACTATTTTGTTGGACCATATCAATTTTGTTAGAGGCAGCCTTCAATGCTACATCATCATGTTTTGCACTCATAGATACAACTCGATCAGCAGGGGAATGCAATGCAACAATACGTGTTGCAGTAACAGATTTTTGTACTGCTTCAGTTGTTTGCTCCAGATTTGTAGGTCTACCATCTACATATATTTTATACTACGGGAGAATTTCTCTGCCAATTCGATAAAATTCATGCTCGTGTAGGTACAAGATTGATAAGACATCCTACTGATATAACCATTTATCAGTTAATAATCTGATGCAACAGAGCCTTATCTTTTGAATGTCACACTTTCCATCTTCAGCCATTATGGATAGTTGTCCTCAGTATTGATGCGTCCCTTCTTCTTCATGAATTCAAATGACTTGTCCATTAAGTCATTAAGACCTTGAGCTTTCATAATTGTATTCGATGAAATGTCCTTAAGAACATCACCCAGATGAGGTGAATATTGATTATAGAAACCAGTTCCATTTCCCATTACCATGTTTCCTTGTAAAGCATTGTTGGTCTCCTGCTTCTCAGTGATCTTAGTTGCTTGATGAAGATTCTCGTACCCATCGGCCTCATTAGGCATTTCTTTAGCTGAGTAGAAACAAGTATGACCTCCATTTCTGATTTCAGAGATTGCTTTAAGAATGTCCTCAACTGAAGGAAG
Organism: Nicotiana glauca; assembly: GCA_026770625.1. Lineage (NCBI taxonomy): Eukaryota > Viridiplantae > Streptophyta > Magnoliopsida > Solanales > Solanaceae > Nicotiana > Nicotiana glauca. Next base: position 42,884 of record MU678143.1, read on the forward strand.
AACTTGATTGTGCATGGTGGTGAATGTCGGACAATCTTTAGGAGGAAAATAGTTAGAGTAGATTTCTTGAATATATGTTCACTGTAAAATGAAGGGAGCTCCTCAATATTTGAAAGGTGATCACCAGAAGGACTTGGCTGAACTTTGTTCTTTTGACATGTTGCCTTTTTGTCGAATCTGGCATAGTACCCAATTGTCTAGCTGCAAGCATGTCATAGTTATCACCTTTAGCTAAACAGTTTAGCTAACATTTGGTGTTATTTTTATTTGCTTGGTATCTTTTTAATTTAGTTGGAACTGTTTCATTGCTATTATTTTCCTGTTGATGTTGGATAATCCTCTTTTATGAGAAAGAGGAAAAGCTGTACTTTTACAACAAAAAAAAATGAGATATAGAGTATCTTTTCAATTTTTTTTTAAAAAAAAGATATTGTCTCTTCGTAATAGTTGGTATCTTGAATGGTAAATCTCGAATTGTCGTACTGAAATTTATCAAACCAAAGTAAGATTAACCATTCCAAAGTTTTTCTAATTAATTTTTCTTATATTCTTGTAGCCTTGTTGATGCTGCTGGATAACACCTCGTGAATTTAGACTGCTTTTGGGGTAAGCGATTTAACTATTGCTCATTTTAAATTATATATGTTATTTTACCAATAGTTGTTTATCATTTTTTTCCAATCTTTTGTACTAATAGGTTTTGTAGATTGAAGCTACAAGTCAAGATGCAAGCTTAGAAGATGCAAAAGCTCATTATTATTTTGCTAAAAATGTTATGCAAAACTTGATATCATAGTCTAACTTAGGATGATAGCTAAGTTTTTTTTGTTAAGGTGTTGAGAAAACATAGAAAGTAACATCATCACGGGATTTGACCTTGGTATCTTATCTTTTTATATCTAGATTTTTCTATAACAATTTGATATTTATTGATAAAAATTACTTTTTGTTGCATTGAGCTTTTAGGACTACTCATGGTTATTAATAGACCATGAATATTTCGCTAAATTACAAAATTATTTTAAATAGGGACGTCGTCTCTAAAAATAATCTAGGACCAGTTAAAGGTTGGTCGCGAAAATGGTTTAACGACCAGATGTTTTGTCGGTCTCTAATAGATTATTTAGGACCAGTTGGCGTTAGTCGCTAAAAAGATTTAACGAAGGGAATATATATATGTTTCATCGTCTATTAGGGATGACAAATATAGTCTCTAAATGTTATTCACGACCAGGTTTTCTGTCCGTCCCTAAAAGGCAATTTAGCACCAGATACAGTAGGCCGCTAAAACGATTTCACGACGGGAATAAATATTTTTTCATCGCCTACTAGGGACGAGAAATGTGGTCTCTAAACGTATTTAGGGACCAGTTTTTTGCTCGTCTCTAAAGGGATTTAACGACCAGATATTAAGACCCGTTGTTATTGACATTTAGCGGCGGAGGCTATTACGACGGGTTGCGACCAGACCATTCCCGTTGTTATTTATCCTTTTAGGACCAGATTTTTACTTTTAGGGACCAGATTTTTCTTCCTTAAAGGCCGTTTTTCTTGTAGTGTTTTAAGCTTACTTTTATTTCGGGAAGTGAGTAGGAATCCGCAACAGCTATGTAATGATCCGACAAGTCTTTTTGAGCATTAGCATTCCACTCAGCTATTTGGAGTCTTGATTAGCTTTGTATGATGTATTATGACTTGTATGTATCGTCGGTTTTGGTTTTCAGGTGTTTCGAAATTAGTTTGAAAGAATATATTTCATGTTTGAAGCTTTAAGTTGGAAGAATTAACCAAGTTTGAGTTTTTAGTATTTTACCTCGGTTTGGAATTTTGATGGTTCCATTAGTCACGGATGGTGATTTTGGACTTTGGCGTATGCTCGGATCGCATTTGGATATAGAAGGCTTCGGCACTAATTGGCGAAAGTTGGAAATTTGAAGGTTTAGAATGTTCATAAGTTTGACCGAGAGTTGACTTTGATTATATCGGGTTCGAAATATTGTTTTGAGAGTTGAGATAAGTTCGCTATGTCATTTTGGACGTGTGTGCAAAATTTGAGTTTATTCTAGGTTGATTTGATATGTTTCGGCACGAGTTTTGGAAGTTAAAAGTTCATTAAGGTTGTTTTGGAGTGAGATTCATTGTTTTGATATTATTATGCGTGATTTGAGGTCTCGAGTAGGTCCATGTTATGTTTCGAGACTTGTTGATATATTCAAACGGATTTTTGATGGGCTCGGGTGAGTTTCGGATAATTTTCATGTTCTTTGACACTACTGATTTCTGGTGTTTCAGGCCTTATTCGTGATTGTGTAGAATGGGTCGCAATCACGTAGTGTAATATGGGAGCTGGCCTTCTTCTTCTTCGTATTAGCGGTTGTCCTACCGTGCTTGCGTACCTTTGGAGTCCTGAGCATTGCGATTTTATTGGTTAGCCTGCGTTCACGTAGAGTTGAGTTGAGAAGCTGGGGGCAGGAGATTTTCTTCTTCGCTTTCGCATTTGTTTTATCGCGATCGTGCAGTCAGGTGCATGTGGTCATCGCGTTTGCATGGGAAGTTTCGCGAACGTGTAGGGTATTTTGGGGTCTTCTGAGTTTGTTCTTAGCAATCGCGAAGAATGTCCTGCGATTATGTAGGTGTTTCTCCCTAATGATTATAAGTACTATATTTTTGGGGGTTTCTGTCATTTTAGCATATATGGAGCTGTTGAGCTCGAATTGAGACGATTTTAACCCATATGGATTGGGTAAATATTCTCTACTCGATTTTAATTATATTTCATGCATTTATTCTCGTTTTGGGTATTTGATTGATGATTACAAAAGATAAATTAGGGGTTTTTTGTCCAAAATTTCATAAAGTAAATTTTCGGGTTTTGAGCATTGATTCAGATTCGAATTTGAATGATACTGGTACGGTTGGACTCGTATTAAAATGGGTTGTCGGATTTTATTAATTTTGTCGGCTTTCGAGGTGCGGGCCTGGGTTTGCCGTTTGTTTGACTTTGGGCTTTTGATTAAAGATTCGATCTTTATTGATTGGGTTTGTTTCCTTAGGTATTATTTGATATATTTGAGTTGATTTTGGCTAGTTTCGAGCCGTTCAGAGATTGATGCGCACGGGATGGCAGTTCTAGAGTATTGTGTGGCTGCTCGGTATTGGATTTGGCTTGTTCGAGGTAAGTAACACTTCTAAACTTGGTGCTGAAGGTATGGACCCCTGAATATACGTGTTATGTGTTATATGTTGAGGTGAAACACATGCTAGGTGACAGGCGTGTGAGCGTTTAGGCGTGCACTGTGTGAATTATGACTCTATTGATGCTATGGTATTGTGTAATGACTTAATCTTATTTCTATTTATGAAATTTCTACGTGCTAGAGTAATTGAGTTGTTATCCATGTTATAAATCATGTTTATGATATAAGTGTATTCTGTTGGGACCCACTGAGGTCATTTCTACTATTGAGTTATTTGTTAAATTACAATTACATACTCAGTCATACCCATTCATTGCATATCATATCTCAGTCTCAGTTATCATTTGTCTCATATTATATTATCATTGTTTGGGCTGATTGACATGATTGGTGAGGCCGAGAGACCGGAGAGATTGCTTGATTGTGAGGGTGTTTATGGGATCGGGTTGTATGCTGCAACATGCATTATTGATCCATGCCACGATTGGCTTATATTAGTGCTTGGGCAGGATCCACCCCTCTGGAGTCTGACAGTAGTGAGCGCAGATACCTACTGAGTGCGAGTGACCAGCGATTGTGAGGACTGAGTGACTGTGAAGACCGAGTGACTGGGAGGAGTGAGTGAATTGATGCTCTGAGAGTACACATATGATTTTATCACTGTGTTGCATTACAATTGACATGCATAATTGACACGTGGACATAGAGATGTACTTTCCTCATGTCATCTAATAATGAATCATCCTATCTATTGTTAAAAGTTTTTTGAAAAAAATCACAATTTTCTGATATACTCACATTTTGGTGATTTCAGTGAAGGATTTGAATATTTACTGTTATACCTGAAAAGCATGCCTATTTTCCTTAACTGTGAACGACTGAGCATCATATCTTTGAGTTATTACTTGTACTGCTTTATTTACATTGTTACGAGTTGTTCCTAGTTGTTGATGTTGGATTATGATCGTTGTCCGAGCTTGTCACCACTTTCAACCTAAGGTTAGGTTTGTTACCTATTGAGTACATGAGGTCGATTGTACTCATACTACACTTTTACACCTTGCATGCAGATTTTGGATGCCGATGTTGCTTTGATTTGTAAACTCTAAATCATAGAAGCTCATGATTTGTACTACCAGTCGTTGGGAAGTATATAAAAGTTCAGTTATTTCATCATTTATTTTCTTAGTAAATCTCATTAAATTGGATTGTTATCAATTGGCTTATTTAGTGGGTTGAGTTAGATATCATCACGATTAATTAAATTTTGGGTCGTGACAAACTAGTAACGACAAAAAATAAAACTTGAAAAAGTAGTTTCAAAATGAGATCAAATAATCCAAGTTAATACTGATGGTCGCAGTCGCCAGCTAAGCTTCATTCTGTATAGTCAGTGAAGAAAGAATAAAAAACAAAGGTTGGCAAATACAGTTTCATCTTGGGTAACTTTTATTTTTATTATTATTATTTTTTTAAAATTCCTCCCAAATTAGTAGGATCTATAGTGTTTCTACACTTCTCCTCCATCTTGGGTAACTTGATCGCCAAGAGCCATCCATTGGCTAAGGCCTTTTTTTTATATAGATTAAGACGTCTAAATCTAAATACACATCTGAATATCAAGATGTTTATTAAGATTAAAATATTTTAATTTGAATACACATCTAAATATATTAAGATCAGAATAAAAATAATTAAGACTGTTTGATTTGTAACATTTGAATGTATAAAATTTATTTTTATTTGAAAATTAATAAACATAAAATTCAAATGAAATACTAACTAATCTAATATTCTATCAATAAAATATATAGCTTTTAAAATATGATAGTTGTTGGTGGTGATGGCTAGCGGGTGAATGCCGACTAGAGTTGGTGGTTGGTGGTAGTTTTGGTTGATGATGGTGGTTCATGCTAGCAGCTAGTAGTGATTGGTAGTGGTGGCGATTATGATTGAGGATGGTGGTGGTGGGTGGTGACCGGTTATAATGATGGGCAGTGTTGTTGTGGTTGTTGATAGTGATGGGGTGGTCAATTGTGGTAGTTGAGGCGAATGAGTATTGATTGTGCGTGAGAATGATGGTGGTCGAAGTGGTGGGAATAGTAGGTGATGATGGTCGATAATGGAGGCTATGATTGAGGATGATGGTGGAGCGGTGGTGGTGGTGGTAGTGGCATGGTGATAGTTGATAATGGTAGGCGATGACGATAATTAATAATGAATATGTGATAGGATCTTAATGAAATTAAGTCTCTGTTATAAATTTTAATCATACAGACCTATTAAATATTTACGAAGAGTAAAGAAAACAAACACACATAATAATTAGGATCTCAATAATTAAAATTTAGACTTTAAATTAAAAAAAGTCTTCTATCTAATATTTAAGATCCGAATGATTAAGATTTATAGCTCCCTAAGCGCAAACAAATGAGGCGTAAGTGACATTGCGACTGCTTTATTAACTAGTATAAAATCTTTAATATCTCGTGCTTATACCAGACCACCAATTTCTTACTTAGACTAATCTTGTTACAATGGCCATGAAACCCGTGAAATACTGTGTGGTAATTTCGCTCTCACTTATTTATATTTCTTGAATGGTTTTTTCATTGTTTTGTTTTAAAAATCCAAATGGTTATTGAACTCAGGTGGATGCGTTCGCTGATGCAGCATTCAAAGGGAACCCAGCAGCCGTTTGCTTACTAGAAGAAGAGAAAGATGACAAATGGTTACAGTCTGTTGCTACTGAGTTTAATATATCTGAAACTTGTTATCTCACTCCACTTACCTTATCTAGTGAAGCTAACCCCAGATTTGGCCTTCGTTGGTTCACTCCTGTTCATGAGGTCAGCCTCCTGTTTCAAATTCTTCTGGTCTTCATTTTCTCAATTTTCAAACCACTGCTAGTCAATTTAACCACCCAAAAACTAATTTTAAGTTATCCAGTTTTAATTTTATTCTGCTGTCTAATTGAACACTATGTTTGGGATTGAGGCGTCGTTGTTGTGTCTTATTTAACACTAGTAAGGCAGTATGAATATTTAAAGCTAATTAGGTTAACCTCCTTGTTACTGGTTGCTCTTCTGTGGATTTGTCCTGGCGGTGAAAGTGTAAATTGAGGCAATACTAATGAAAAGCATGTTACTTTCCCTCATCCATTTACTGAATGGTAAATTTTGTTAATAAGAGTAATTAGACAATAAAGTTTGGAGCTCCTCTTTCTGAAAAATGAAAATATGTTATTGGAAAATTGGGGGAAATGAAAATCCAAAAAGTTGAAAGTATTCATTGGGACTGGATATGATGAATAAAGAGCAGCTTAGCCCGGTGGATGCCCTTCTCCACATTATGCCTGATTTCCCTTTTGTAGCACAGAAATTCATTCGCAAACACCTTTAACTGCTTGCAGGTAGATCTATGTGGGCATGCAACACTAGCAGCTGCACACTTTCTATTTGCCTATGGCTTGGTTAAAACTGATACTGTTGAGTTTTCAACAAAATCAGGAATTTTAACTGCAAGAAGAGTTCAAGAAGCCAAAGCTCCAAATTCTCAGAACGACGGGCCAACAGGTTACTCAATTGAATTGGACTTTCCTGTTGTAAAAGTAGCCGAGACCAATTTTGCTGATGTTCCTGCAATTTCTAAAAGCTTGAATGGTGCATCTGTGGTTGAGATGCTCGAGACATCTAAGAGTGATCTTTTTGTACGTATTTCATTTGGTATTTCCTTTTGCATTTACACAAGTGCATAAGATAAAAATTCATGTAAAAGCAACTCATGCAAGTCTCTATTACAAAGGTACAAACATGAAGGACAATCAAGAAAAAAAATTTGTTTCATTCTTTTGAAAAAAATACATTTCTTTCAAACTCAGGAGGAAGGGATGCTATATAAAGTTAGTAAAAATTAACTCTTCCTAGGGAAATGAAGATAATTCATGGTGCTTTTGCAGATTCTACTCCCATCAGGGGAGGCAGTGGTGGAATGCCAACCTCAGTTTGATCAAATACAGAATATCCCTGGCATGGGAATAATAATAACAGGACCTGCTCCACAGGGTTCTGGCTTTGATTTTTGTAGTCGCTTCTTCTGCCCAAAGTTCGGAATCAATGAGGTAATTGCTAGTACTTGAATCTACTGTGAGCATATATACTATTGTTTTCAAGCGGATCGTAGTCACTGAAAAAGGTGGTACTGAATTTGCACATCCTAGAGAATTGAAGCCAGTTATATAGATAGTAATAGTATTCATCATATCTTCGTATAACGACAACTGCATATGTAAACATCTATATTTCTGTATAGCTGATACTTCTTAGATGTCTCACCTGTTCTGTTCTTGCACATATGTTTTCTTTTTTTTTAAATAAAACTTTACAGGATCCTGTTTGTGGAAGTGCTCATTGTGCCTTGGCTCATTATTGGCGTAAAAAGCTTGACAAATGTGACTTTGTTGCTTTAGCGGTACTTCCTCTCTTCCTCCAACTTCCCTTATCCCCCTTATCAGGAACCAAATGCACAGGCTGAAAATCTTTTTCATGTTTTGTGGTTCAGGCCTCACCTAGAGGTGGCGTCGTAAAAGTGCATCTTGACGAGGAGAATCAAAGGGTATTTCTGAGAGGGAAAGCTGTTTCTGTCATGGAAGGTTCTCTTCTAGTTTAATGTAGCTAGGAGTGGACATCATGAATTTAATAAATTGGTGGAAGTTTGTGTTTTCTTGAATGAAAACACCACCAACTTTCTAAAATATCTAAATTGGTTTTGGTTATGTACTTCACTGTGACTTTTGGAGCATTTGTAAGTTTCCAGTGTGTTTAAACATTGTGTTCTGTAGTTCTATGCTATGTTTTCATTAATAACATCTCCATCTTTTCAAACCCTTATATGATCAGAGGGATCGAAGCTCATTAACCGAGTTGTCTGTAATGAACTTCGCATACCTTTAGGTAGTGCACAGTTTGTACTATCATCAAAGTTGATGCAATAGATTATTTTAGGGATAATGCATAAATCCTCCCTGAACTATACCCGAAGTTGCTATGACACACCTTACCTTTGCGGGGTCCTATTATCCCATATATATTTTTAAATTGGAATAAATGTCACCCTCAGTGCTGACGTGGAATAGAGAACCAAACATTTGGCAAATGGTAAAACACACGCGCTGCGACATGTAACTTTGTATTTTCATTTTTAAAATCTATTTCATTTTCTTCATTTTGTTTAATTTGAAATGTAATGGAAATATTTTTTTATATTTAAAAAAATGAAAAGGAGAATTATTTTTGTATGAACTTGAAAAAATTATTAGAGGCGGACGTCGTTGAAGTTTTAAAGTTGAGATTCAAGTGCTAAATTCATGAAAATCCATAGTAGTAGATGAGATTTGAAAATAAAAAAAGAATTTCGAATTCATCATTGTTGAACCTTGAAAAAGCTTAAAGAACAAAAAAATAGGTTTGTAAAAATTCTCGGTTGTTGGCCAAATTGATCAATCGGGTATGACGATGATGTTGTTGTGTAGTTAAAATTTGAGCTTGATTGGCGCGGATTTAGATGAGCTTTTGTTGAATTTTGATACCAAAAATTAGATTTGAAGCTCTTGAATATGGAGGTCTACCGAATGCTAGATGCAAAGGCGCAAAATAGATCGATATGAAAATCATGAGCTATCTCGTAATAAAACCAGTTGTTGCTGATACCTTCTTCTCGGTTCCTTCTTCCATAACCAGAGCTCGGAGAAGGAAGAGATAAGAGGGCCC
>MU678143.1:52004-90835 GCA_026770625.1 Nicotiana glauca
TCCATAACCAGAGCTCGGAGAAGGAAGATATAAGAGGGCCTATGAAGAATGTGGTCAGAAATCCATAATAGAGTCCAACCACAACGACCGAATTGATAAAACGGGGATGAAGAGCACTTGAAAATCAGCTTTGGAATTGACACGTAGTCATTTTGTATAGTTTAAAGCGCCCCCCCCCTTTTTTTTAAGTTCTGATGTACTTGAAGGAGTTGTTCTCACACAGTGCTCCACGTTAGCAATAAAGGTGCAAAAAATTACGAGAAAAAATAGTTAGGGGGTTAATAAGACCTCCATAAAGGTAAGGTGTGTCGTAGCAACTTTCGGTATAGTTCAAAGGATGTTATGCATTATCCCCTTATTTTACTGTATACGGCTAAAATCGGATAGTCCAATTTTATGATCATTATGACATTCCATAGCCCTTCTCCAGAAGGCTCGAGACACAGCTCGATGTTCGACCTTGGGGCAGTGCAAATCGGTGGCTACCTTAGACAAGCAGGAAATTCCCGAAAGGCACGTGGCTAAAGCTGACCAGGTCTACAAGAATAATACAAGTCCGTACAGTGATATTAAATAGCTATACCAACTACATATCTTTGTAATAAATGCATATGTACTATGTTGGGATTCTCCTTCCTATATAAAGGGGACCCTTGTCATTTTGTAAAGGGACATGATATTCAATACAAGAACAATAACTTTCTCTGCTCTCCAACTTAAACATACTTTCCTCTCATTTTATTGCTTACATTTATTATATTGCCTACATTTATTGTGTTATATTGATTGTTCTTCATTTATTACTCATCATTGATCATAAAGAGCCATCATTGAGGCCCTTGGAACTGTTAGTCCTTCATCGATCATCTCCAATCGAGCTTTTTAGCTCAACCTCGAGGCCCAACTTAGGCCAGTCCGAGACCCCGATTCTCGGCCATTCGGTTTGAATAACAACACTGCCTCTCACTCTTACTCAACTTTCCTGGCTCACACTTAGCATCTACTGCTTAAAAGCTAGCATAAAAATAAATCACGTATTTTTAGAACTACAAAATCAAATCTAATTGTAATTACCATTTTCAAGGTAAACAGTTTGACACCCACCATGGGAATAAAAATAATAGTGATTGTTTTCATGCAGGTTTATTGAAAAACACAAGTTATTTTTTTACACTTTTTCTTGTCCAAGAATCTTTAATTTTAGGTCAAAATGTCTAACTCAGTGAATGCACATGAAAACAATAGCCCTAAGGACTATGGAGAGAATGGTGTAGCTGTTCCAGGCATTGGTGTACCACCATGAAACCCTGAGGATGCACCAGAACTAATTCCCGTGGACGTGGTCTCACACAACGCCCAAGACGTCGATATAAGCTCCCACACTAACAGGAGTATACGCCAAGAAAACCAACAAGAAGATTAAAAAACCCCGGCTCGGGAGGAATAAGAGGTTAGCCTTTACGTCATTTTTGAGATGTTGCAGGCACATCATCTAGCAATTTCTCAACTGTAAAGCCACAAAAAAACTCCAAGCACAACAACACCGAAAACGGCTCCTCGAGCTGAACAGGTACCAAAAAGGTCAAGCAACAACGAGTCAGCAGCCGACCCCGCTATTATAAAGATGCTCGAGTACCTCATAAAGAGGTTTGAATCGGGTGAAAAGAATATAGGAGCGAATGACAGAAAGGAGACCTACAATTCAAGGGTCAACCAAATTCCCGGCGCACCTCTGATTTTGAAGGGTGTAGATTTAAAGAAATTCGTACAAAAGCCATTCCCATCGAATGCTGCTCCAAAGCCCATCCTAAAGAAATTCAGAATGCTCGATCTCCCAAAGTACAACGAAACCTCAGACTCCAACGAGCATATCACTGCTTACACTTGTGCTGCAAAGGGAAATGACCTAAAGGACGACGAGATTGAATCCGGTCCTGTTGAAAAGGGGGACATGATGTGGTATCACAACCTATCCCTGAATTCGATAGACTCATTTGTCATGCTGGCAGATTCTTTTATAAAGGCACACGCCGATCCATCAAGGTTGATACAAGGAAATCCGACGTCTTCAAAATCAAATAAAGAGAAAATGAGATGCTAAGGGAGTTTGTATCTCGCTTTCAAATAGAGGGAATGGAATTACCACTAGTCTCTGATTACTGGGCAGTGCAGGCCTTCACCCAAGGTTTGAACGAACAAAGCTCCGTAGCTTCAAAGCCGCTAAAGAAGAACTTGGTTGAATATCCCACCGTGACTTGGTCGGATGTCCATAACCGATATCAATCGAATATTAGGGTCGAGGACGACCAACTAGGAGCCCCCTCGGGCTCAGTATATTCTAACAGGCTCATGGCAAAGGAACCAAGTCCAAACAAGGAAAGGTACCAACCATACACAGAAGATCGAAGAAACGCCCCAAGGCGTAACATACCCCGAAATGACTAAAGGGCAGATCGAGGTCAGAATCCTCGGGGACTCGTGAGCAGAGACGGATTTGACAGACACACAGGACTGATGGAGGCACCCCGATTATCTGAATACAACTTCAGCGTTGATGTTTTAGACATCGTATCTGCCATCGGTAAAATCAGAGACACCAGGTGGCCAAAACCCATACTATCGGATCCGTCACAAAAGAACCCTAATTGAGTGTGCAAATTTCACGACAAACACGGTCATAGGACCGAAGATTGCAGATAGCTCCGAGAAGAAGTAGCCCGACTAATCAACAAAGGGCACCTCCGAGAGTTCCTTAGTGACCAAGCCAAAAATCAATTTTGGGAAATAGAGGCGAACAAGAAAAATGAAACAGAAGAGCCTCAACATGTCATCCACATGATCGTTGGAGCAATCAACATCCCACCAGAACCCATTGTCAAATGAACAAAAATATCCACTATCAGAGAAAAGCAAACTTGAGGTTACTTACCCGAGGACGCTCTCATATTCAGCGATGAGGACACTGAGGCCCTGTTTTAGCCTCATAACAATGCATTGGTAATTTGTTTTTTCTTGTGAATACATTTCAAATTAAACGTGTGCTTATGGATCTAGGTAGCTTGGCCAACATTATCAGGTCGAGGGTGGTGGAGCAGCTTGGACTGCTCGACCATATCATGCCCGCCTCTCGAGTCCTTAATGGATTTAACATGGCGAGCGAGACAAAAAAGGGGAAATCACCCTCCCGGACAATGTGGTCGGCACAACCCAAAATGTCAAGTTTCACGCCATCGAAGGAGACATGAGATACAATTCCTCGCTCGGAAGGCCATAGATACACTACATACTAGCAGTACCATCAACCCTTCATCAAATGATGAAGTTTCCAACAAAGGATGGAATAAAAATGGTATACGGGGAGAAACATGCAGCAAGAGAGATGTTCGCATGCACGATGTGGCACCAACATTGACACCTTCAACATTGAAGGAGCCAAAGGATAAGCAAATAGAGAAGTAGCAATCATAAGCTACATTCTTGTTTTCACCTGAGTAAATAAGTGAAGGGCCGTACCGCGTCCCCGGGGCAAGCGGTTAAATTATATCAAGTCTCGAGCGCCATCACTACTTAAGGTATAACCGTATCCTTTTTTACGTACGTCTTACACTAACCTGTGTGCAGGTGTCCGGTTAGAAGAATTGAAGCACCTTCCACCTTGAAGACCTTAGGTTTTAAAGCACGTGTTTCACTCTTTTGCTTCGATCGAATTTTATCCCAAGAAGGGTTTTACCGGCGAGGTTTTTAATGAGGCAACATCTATATGCTACCTAAGGAGAACTTAACAAGTATTCAAGGCTTCTCTTCAGTCAACCTTAAATAATGGGGGGCATCCACCTGGGAGATCATCTCTCCAGAGAAATCAAGACGAGCCAAAGAGGGTCTCAATAGAAAAATGATGTATCGGGCCAAACGGTCAAAAGAACCGTGTCCTCGTAGAATAATAAAACCCTCAACGGAAAAAACTATGTATACTTATACCAAGTAATCAAGGAACTTTTTTTTTTATTTTTTACCATCAAAACATTTTGCGCTTCATGCTATTTTCACAAGAAACGGCTCCAGCCAGGAATTTCCCGAATGCTCGGGAACTGGCATAAAAAACTTAAAGACATAAAAATCTCGGGCTAGAAACTTCAAACTCATAAGACCTCATTGAGGCAACATCAATTTTACAAGAAACAACTCCAGAGCCAAAAGCTTTCAATGTCTTGGGGACTATTGCCGACTGTCACCCCATCGAGCTATCAAAAACCCAAAAGCCCTCCATGTGGCAATAATAGAAAATATAAGACCTCCATGAGAAAACCTCGAGCTCATAATACCTCCATAAGGCAATACCTCCATAAGGCAACACCAAATCTATAAGACCTCGAGAAAGGCATGAATTATACTTGTGCCAAGTAACCTATCTGTAAGACCTCAAGTAAGGCATGTTCAAATTTATAAGACCTTACAAAAGGCATAATACCGATGTTAAAGTCAAGGCTATATATTCGAACTTGTAAGACCCCTGAAAAGTCATACACTTGATATAGATGCCAAGGCTACTTCTCTCGGGGACTAAAAGGCTATGTCCAAACATAATGAATGCGGTCATAAGGTTCCGTCCAAACTAACGCTACTCGAGGACGCCCGACTGACCCATAAAATCACATACCTTCAATTATTTCAAAAATACTTCAAAAAGAATTGGTTAATCAGCTTACCCTCGGAATAAGCAAAAGAGCTTCAATCATGTCAGCTCCAAACAATGAAAAGGCTTTGAAACCATTCAGCCATCGAGAGAAACCTCCCAAGATGATCATTTATCATCACATAATGATTCACAATCGTGGTTCTTTCGAATCATCAAAGAGTCGTACAAACACAAAAAGCTTCAAAAAAGTCTTTAATGAGGGAAAAATAAAGCCTATATTAGAGGTCATACCGACCCAATGCGTAAGAGCCTAAGCACCAGCCTATATTATAGGTTGTACTGACCCAACACGTAAGAGTCTAAGCACTAGCCTATATCAGAGGTCGTACTGAACCAACCCGTAAGAGCCCAAGCACCTGCCCATATTAGAGGTCGTGCCGACCCAACACGTAAGAGCCAGCTTAAAATTCAAAAACTTAAGGGTCAATGAGCTCGAATCAAAACCCGACTTGAAGGCTGAGCCTGAAATAGTTCACTTTTAAGTGCCTAAGGATAAATGCATAAGAGCCTAAGGGCCAGCCTTACGAGCCATAGGGCAGACTTATAAACCTAAAGGTTTTACCTTGAAATCCAACTCATATGGCTAATCATAGACAAACATCAGAATTCAAAACAAAAGAAAGACATATACGAGCAAAGGGAAATTCATGAAAGGGGAAAACCGATAGGCTTCTTTTTGTAAGTATATGTGAAATAATATAACGCTTCATTTACAAAGTTCTCTAAGAACACTGTACACAAAATCAGAAAGGAAAAGCCAAGTCTACTTTCCCCTCGAGGACTGCAGCTCCATCGACCTCTTCCTCAATATCTTCAGCATCGGATACGAGAAACTTGGCGTCGTATTCATCCACCTTGGCCTGCTCTATCTCTTCCGAAAGATTGAAGCCCCTATCATAGATCCCCTCAAGGTTTTCCCTCCTGGATTTGCACCGTGCATATTTATTTCTTCTGCTCTCCCGATCGGAATCCCTTCTCAACTTAGCTCGAGCGTCGGCAATGTCTTTTAAATAGATGGTCATTTTTTTATCAGCCTTAGCTCAAATATCTTTAGCTTCAGCTGGGGCATCCACAACCTCAGCCTTCATCTTCAAAAGGTCAGACTCGAGCCTTACAATCCTGCTCGTTTGGACCAAGCTATTTTCATGAGCATTCCGGAGTTTCACCTCGAGGGAAGAAGCCTTGGCTAAAGCATTCTTCTTGGACGTAACATGGGCATCTGCCTGAGCCCTTAGCTCATTACACTCATATTTATCCTAACTAACTTTTACCCAAAGGCGTTCCAAGTCCTCCGTCTTTCTCTACAACTGAAGTATCAAAATATCAGTTTTTAAGGATAGAAGAAGAAACATGCATCCCCTCAAAATAGAGGTTACCTGTTCCGGCTCCGATTCATCTCGTAATAGAGGTATACCTACTCTTTTACCCTTTTATCACAAAGAAGCCTGAGGGATTTTTCCTCATCCAAGGCTTTCCACAACCTGGCTTCACGACAGAGCATCTCATACTTGAGATTTTCCAAACCCTATGAAAAAGAAGCTCGGTGAGAAAACAAAAATACAAAACTGAAAACCAGAAAAGTCAACCAAAACTCACTACAGAATAGAGCCGCTAAGCCTCCTCAAAATTTGAGCGTACATCTAGTGGCCTGGTCTCATCGGCCCTAGTTGAACTGCTCCCAGTGGGGATATGACCGCTCGATTCCCTTCTCAATTGAGGTGTCCCCTATCCTCGAGCATCCCTCAAAGTACCTTTGACAGGAGAAGAAGACATCGGTAGAAAATTTGTGTCCCTCAAAGTACCTTTGACGGGAAAAGAAGACGCCGGCAAAGGAAGAACTATCTTTCCGAGGCTAGAAGCCTCGGGTACTACAAGCTCAGTCGATACATCTACTTTAATCCTCCGAGCAAGGATTGCCTCGCTATGAGAACCCTCGTCCTTCGAGGATTCCTTCCGTTTGTTATAATTCCTCGACCCCGAAGCCGACGATCCTTTCTCCTCTCCAAGGGGGCATGGTCTCATCTCAGAAAATTATTCAATGCCTGCGGTGATGGAGTTAATACACATAAAAAAAGTACCTTTCAAATATAATAAAACTACATAGCACGTACCATGGTGTTTTGCCTCCCATTTACCCTTAGATAGATCTCTCCACTTACGCTCATCGTAAGTCGAGCAAGCTTCCATTTTTCGAGTCCAATCTGCCAGGTCGGGAACTTCTTATTGTAGCCACGAGGTTGCCATAGAAAAGAGAAGGAAAACTTCCTTACGGAGTCTGCCACCACCATAGACAAAAATGATAAAAACACAAGTGTACCACTTACGTGTGAAATTCCATTTCTCGGGAAATGGCAGGAACTCTGCGGTAGGGGTGTGCATTCGAATCGGTTTATCGATAAATCGAATCGATTATTTAATATCGGTTTATCGATTTATCGATTTCGATTTCAATTTCGAAATTTTCCTTATCGAGTTATCAATTTTGATTTCAATTTGTCCTCTTCGGTTTATCGATAAACCGATAAGATATACTAAAAAGAAAAAAATTAAAAATTTTAATTTTTTTTTTACCCTTATTCTATAATACCCTTTCCTTTACCCTAAGTCCCTAACCCTATTATTTCCTCTACCACATTTAAGGAATGATCATATTTAAAGCTCAATGGAATGAAGTTCAAATTAATGGAAAACAAAATTAGTCGTGATGATGTATTTTTTTTATACCGTTGGAGAGTTGGTGATATACATTTGATCACTTACTTTAGTTTCGTTGCATGTGCTTGTTGACAAAATTTTTATGTCATAAACGATGTTCGTTTTATTTTAGCTTCTTTTGTCCATATTAGTTAGGCGTGTTTATAGCGATATACTTTCCGTGGAATCACGCAAATTTTCTTATTGGTGTTATCGATAATCGAATCGATAAGCCCCAAAAATCGATAAATCAAAATCGAAAAAATCGAAAACTTATTGAAACGATAACGATAAACATATGTACAAATCGATAATCGATAAGTAATTATCGATAAGGGTCAAAATTGAATCGATAAATCGAATGCACACCCCTACTCTGCAGGGATAATATTGATAGTCCACACTTGGACGAATAGACTCATCCACCCTCGGTCCCCATCTTCTTCATTACTAGCAACAAAGGGTCTGGTGGATGGATGTCGTAGGGTAATCATGCCTCGGTAATTCCAAGGCCGGTACAATCTAAAAAAATGGATGAGGGTGAACTCGAGCCCGACCTTATCTGCAAAGTACCTTATCATCAACACTATCCTTCAAAATGACGGGTAAACCTATGCCAGGGTAACCCGATGTCTTCTGCAAAACTCGAGCACGACTCTATTGAGAGGGCCTAATGTAAAAGGGTACGTGTATACATTTAAAACCCCCTCTACATGAGCCATGATGATCTCTTCCATGGAAGGTACATGTAGTACTACCTTTTATCCCCATTTGCAGTCTCTCCTAACTGCCTCAAGATATTCCTCTCCTATTGATGAGACGAACCTTGATGCATGCTCCTAATGGCCCTGAGCATTAACATAAATTCCCTTCTAGAGACAAAGCATCTCGAGGTCAGATCACCGGACGCCAGTAGTGTGCCACTGACCGAGCGGGAAGTGGAGGCAGAACTCTCCTCTTCTTGGTGAATGGATTGGGGCATAGCAACCATGACTACGATGAAACAAGAGGAAGAAGATAAAAAATAAAATGAAAGCTTTGAATTAAAACGATGGAAGCGTTGATGTAAGGAAGAAAAACTCTACAAGAAGGATAGTTGATCAGAGTAGCAAAGTCCTCAAATAAGAGGAAAGCAAGCTCATATATAGAGCAAGTATCGACTGTTCGCCTACTCGGAAGGCCAATTAACTCTGACTAGGCCATTAACACTTTTGGGGAAGCATACCGGTGGGACCTCCTCGGTTACTTCACTGCTATATCATATAAATGACACTGTCATACTGCAATCGATAGATATCGAGATCCCCACATCGATATAGCCTCGATATGTCACCCATCTCGAGGATATCTGTTACTACAAGTGTGGGTTCTAAAAGAGCTATCAATCTAGCCTCAATATGGTGCCCGATCTCAAGGATCTTTGTTACCACAATGTGGGTTCTAAAAGACCTATTCATATAGCCTCGAGATGGTGCCCGATCTCAAGGATCTCGGTTACTCCAAGTATGGGATCAAAGGATTCAACATCAAATTCAAAAATTAATTTTGCATAAAAAAGTAAAATTTGAAAACTTGAAGCAAAAGATTCTTTTGCATTCCCATAAATACATTTACAGAGGGTGTTTTTACAAAGATCCCCCGAGAAACCCATACACAAAAACAAAGAAAAGTAGAAGTAGAGATGATGTCATGAGTCTACTCGTCACCCTCACTACCGTCTGAATCACTTCCGAAACCCTCATCCAAAGTAGTTGAAAGTGCTGATTCTTCCTCTAAGGTTCTGGA
Organism: Nicotiana glauca; assembly: GCA_026770625.1. Lineage (NCBI taxonomy): Eukaryota > Viridiplantae > Streptophyta > Magnoliopsida > Solanales > Solanaceae > Nicotiana > Nicotiana glauca. Next base: position 61,180 of record MU678143.1, read on the forward strand.
CTTCTCAATCTCAGGAGGGAGATCAACACCTTCGGTGCTTGATTCCTAGCTTGTAAACTAGCATGAGCAATGACCCGAGCCAGTTTCTGCTCAGCCTTCTCGGATATCTCTCTGGCTCGATCGTTTGCAGTGGCGGCATCTCTCTTGTACGAGGATGCATTTTCATCATCCTCATACTTGGACACAGATAATGCAGTTGCCTCCTTCTGAGCACTTCGAAGAAAATCCTGGGTCGAAACAAACTCCCCCCGCAAAAGGTCTTTCTCCAAGGTTACAACCTCGTTCTACCTCTTCAACTCGAGGATCTCCGTATCCTTGGCTGTAACCTCCTCCTAAAGTTGCCCCACCAGGGCATTATTTTTCCCAATCTGCAAAAGGCGAAATAAGATAGTGAGCATCAAGTTATAAGAATAAAAGATGAACTCATACATGTCATATTACCTGCTCGGCAAAGCTAGTCCGTTCCTAGTGCACTCCCTCCAGACTCGCCCGAAGCTTACTCAACTCCTCTTCCTTTCGGGCAGAGGAAGCCTTCGACTTATTTAGCTCCGAGGTGAGCTTCTCGAGCTCCTTCTCACGGCATGAAAGTTCATCTTCAAGCTTAGAAAAGGAATGGTCATACAATTTCTTTACCTACAACAAAATAGAGAAGTTAGAAAGGCAAGGGTAAAAATTTGAAGCGCAAATAATATGTCGAGAATATTACCTACTTCTAAAGCCTCTTGGCCTCCTCGAGAGCAATGAGGGAGTCGAGGTCTGTGTCCTCGTTGACATCGACGGAGTAGTCTTTGAGCGTTTCATCCACTCCCAGAGAGGCCCTCACATCGGTAGTTGCCCCGTCCTGGGCATCCCTTATTTCCCCCGGAGAAAATGCAAGGCCCGATTCAAATCCACCCATGGCATCGATTTCTGTAAGGGTCTATTCTAAACCCCAAAGAATTTTAGATTCAGGCCTTCCAAAATCGCTAGCCGAGGGTTCGCTGACATGGACTGTACCATGTCTAACTTGAGGTTCGAGGCCTATGCCCAAACCCTCCTTAAAGGTCTCTTCAGCACGAGTTTGGTCCACATCGGCCATGCCTGACTCGACGGCTTTCTGACCAACAGCCTGTGGAGCATCAACACTCCATCTTACCCTTTGTACCAAAGGGCGATCGCCATTATCATCATCCTTACGAAGACTTGCCGCAGGATCAAAGTCAAGACCGTGGCGTCGATCCTAGGCTAGCGGACCTTGGATTTATTTAATTCAGGAGACTCGATCGATGCCTTCTTCTTCCTCTTCTTACCCTTGTCGGGTTTCAAGGCTTATTCTTCACCAGGAGCAGACAGTCTCATCGACACACCTTCCCCGAGGCCCGCACAGGCATGATGTATTAAACTTACTGCCACAAAGAATATTCAAAAGGAACTTGGTAATGATGAGAACGAAAAACATACCGTGGTTATTGACCTGCCACCGCGTTTTGGCCAAATCATGCCGAATAGGCTTATTGTAAGGAAAAGTAGAGTCTAATTGTTTGATCCATCCCGGAAGGTTTTAAACTACATCGGCGTACCAAATGGTGGCTGCATAATCAAAAGATGAACATTTCAGAAGGGGAAGAAGAGGTAACAAAATGTGCTCGAGGTAGAGACACTTACGCTTTATATTCCACTCCTCCGGGAATGGCATCCTATCAGTAGGGATGATGTCCAAGGTCATTACTCTGACAAAATGGCTCATCCATCCCCGATCTTTATACTCATATATGCTCACAAAGAATATATTGGCGGAGCGAGGATGAAGCTTAATTAAGCCTCGGAAGAGACGAGGGTTATATAATCTGACCAAGTGATCGAGGATGAAGGTCATTCCTTCGACCCAATTGGAGAAATATCGGAGCATGTAATCAATCCTCAAGAAAGAAGGATAGATCTGACCGAGTTTCACTCGGTACTCACGACAAAAGTCAAGAATCACCGGATCTATCGATGGGGAAGAAGGATCTACGGAACCCAGAGTGAAGTGGTATGTGTATAACCTAAGGAAGCCAACTTTGTGCTCCACTATACTTTCCTTAGATTTGGGGATCTCTACTTGCACTGCCTTCCCCCATCGGCAGTCTATCTTTACTCTCTTCGTGTCGGTTACCATACTGATATACCGAGACACGAGCTCGCATCGGCTTGGTGTAGAAGGGGGATTTTCTATGGTAAAATCGAAGACCGTATCGAAGTGGCCAGGGTACAATGCTCGATACTTGGAGGTGTTTTTGGTTTGACCTTGGATGGGCGTGATGAAGAAGTGGTACCCTCTTTTTGAGGTACCATTTTTGAAGTTTTTGCCATGATTTCAACTTAACTTCGAATAAAGAAGATGAAGAAACAACAACAGAAAGAAGATAGATGCAGAAAGTTGTGAACTTAGCTCTAAATATTTGAAGATATTGTAGAAGTGTGAATGACAAACAATTGAGGTATTTATAGAAGCTGTTTAGGAAACGTTTGAGAAGTGGAAAGGCCTAACCAATAGCGATTCATGGGTTTTTTGGTAACCGTGCTGACAGTGACCCATACAGAGTCTTTAAGTCATGGCATTTAATGCTCTGACGATATGACGTCATGATAGAAGTATAGAAGAAGCAAGAATTCAAGACCGTTTCTTATCATTTTTAATCTAAGAAACACGGGGACTATCTGTATACGGCTAAAATCGAAGAGTACATTTTTATGATCATTATGACATTCCATAGCCCATCTCCAGAAAGTTCGAGGCACAGCTTGATGTTTGACCTCAGGGCAGTGCAAATTGGTGGCTATCTTAGACAAGCCGAAAATTCTCAAAAGGCACGTGGCTAAAGCTGACCAGGTCTAGAAGAACAGTACAAGTCTGTACCGTGACATTAAATACCTGTACTAGCTGCATATCTTTATAATAAATGCATATGTACTATGCTGGAATTTCCCATCCTATATAAAGGGGACCCTTATTATTTTGTAAAGAGACATGATATTCAATACAAGAACAAGAACATTCTCTGCTCTCCAACTTAAATATACTCTCCTATGATTTTATTGCTTACATTTATTATATTGCCTACATTTATTGTGTTATATTAATTGTTCTTCATTTATTACTCATCATTGTTCATAAAGAACCATCATTGAGGCCCTTAGAACTGTTAGTCCTTCATCGATCATCTCCAGTCGAGCTCATTAGCTCAACCTCGAGGCCCAGCTTAGGCCAGTCCGAGACCCCGATTCTAGACCATTCAATTTTAATAACAACACATATTCTCACTCTTACTCTACTTTCCTATCTCACACTTAGATCTACTGCTTAACAACTAGCATAAAAATAAATTACGTATTTTTAGAACCACAAAATCAAATCTAATTGTAATTACCATTTTCAAGGTAACATTTACATTAGGCCTCATTTTTTTGGTAAGCTACTGATATAGAAGGAATTAAAGTCCTTTAATTACGTAAATATATATTTTTTCATCTCGCAGCAAAATCAAATAGAGACATAGCCCATGCTTTGTTTAAACAATTAAAATGAGGTCTATGATCGTTTCTTCATTTCCAAATCCTCTTCTTTGTTTGGATACAAATTAAATGCAACAAAATAATTCCTGTGCTTGACATCGGATTTGTTGAACCATAATTAGAACAATGTTATTTATTCTCGTCCTGCAATACAAGATCAATAACAGGACCATAAAGACCTACAGTTTGACCAAAAAATATAACTCTTGGTTCAAATAATTAAATTTATGTGATAATAGGTTAAATCTAGTTAATAATAATATTTTTATATGTGACTTCCAAAAGCGCAATTGGCATTGAATAGATCTGGTAGAAAAGTGATAACAGTATGCAATAACCATCCAAAAAAGTATGAGCAATAATGTAGTATTTAATAACAATAAATGATATTATTCACACAATAAATTATGAATTGATGGTTGTTCCTCCTAACAATGATGAGTGAATGACAAATCCTTGAACATTCGAATTATTCTTGGATTTGATGGAAAAGTAAGGAATATTATAGACAAGAATCTTGATGAAAAGGTAACTCTTGTGTCTTAGCAAGAAAGAGAGAGAATCTTTTCTCAAAGTCTGTCCATACAAAATAAATATCACATGCCTCATATCATTGTCCCCTTTTCTATTTATATGAGACATATTTCTAATAAACCATAATAGTACAAATGTAGAGAATATTCACCAAAATATTCCTTTTAAGATCTTATTTCGAAAACGAGCCATTACAACTTCATCAACGGGGCTTGACCTCGACCACTACCAACATCTCGACCATGGCTCTCGTTGGTTCTTTGACTATGGGTCTCGCTACTTCCTGGTCCACCTTGACTAACTATGAATCGAGAATTCTTTCTTTAATGTTATCTTATGTTAACTTTTCTAGGGCAGATTTTGACCTATACAGTTAGTTCCTCCGCTTATTGAGTCCGACCTCAGGCGGGCTTGATGAGCGGATTTGGTTAATTGCGGTCAAAACGATTGGATGAGCTTACCGTTTCGTGATGATTGGGGCGAGCTAGTAATGTGGCTCTTTGTGAGCCGCAAATTTTGGAGTTGTGATATCCGTGAATCAAGGTGACATCATGATGTCGTGTGTTATTATTATGTATTTTTATGATATGTTGCTTCATTTCACATGTGTCTTTTGATTGAATCTGCCGCTTCGATTACGGTGTCAGGTAATGATAAACCAATTTCTTGGTTATGATTCTTGAATTCCTATAAATAAAGGTGTGAGGATATAATCTCAAACTTTATGAAATTCTTACACCGAAACCTTGTATCTTCTTCTTTTCCATTGTAGTGCATCTTTTCCTTCTATTTGAATGACACTTATCGTTTTTAATTCTCCATTATTTGATACCTTCCTTTCTTTTATTGAAAATATGTCTAACATACATTTTAGGCCCGGCGAGGGAAGTGACACGATCCCTCTAGTGATTTTTCTTCCTCCTCATGTAGAGAACGTTCCTATTGCTTTAGAGGATGGAAGCTTCCCGACTATGGAAGAGATAGTTCCTCGTAACCTCAATGTCATTAATAATTTCTCAAAACTGCCTGAAGCCGAACCCAGGACCTTTATGTCGCCGATGAAGGAGGTTGATTTGTTGGAGCTCAAGGAGAAATACAGACTTCCTAATCAGTCGAGTTGATCTCTGCCATGTGGGATGCGTTGTAGTACCACCGTCATGGGTATTTCACATTATATGCCTATCTCTTTCACGTTGGCTACACTCGTCATCTCCTCCCACTGGCGAAAGAATTCTGTCGCTTCTATGAAATTTCACTGACTCAACTTGTGTCGTATGTCTATAAGCTCATAAGAATGCTTACCAAGTTCACAAATTTAGCCGGAGTTGAGATCACACTTCGAAAGCTAATACACCTGTTCGCCCCTAAATTTTTAGGGGGACGATGTTGAACCTCTGCCACCGAGGAGGAAAGTGCCTCATGGTGAAGATAGACAACAAGTCTAACCAAGAGTTCTGGCTCAACTTTTTCTTTGTTAGAATCGAGGACATGGTGTCCAATGTTGATGACTTCCCTGAGGCTTGGAATAACACTCGTTAGTGTCTCACTCCCTTGCATGTAGGTACTTGGTTTATTTTGCTTAGTTGTGGATTTGGACCTCTCGTTCATTTCTTACCCAGCCAAGATCTCGCATTTTCCTTTGGTTGAAGACATTTATTGTTGGGTTGATCGGCTCCTCCCTCATATCGCAGGGATTTGTGAGTGGCCGGGCTTCTTCAAGAGGTTTGGCTCGGCTCCCCCCTCGACTGGTAAGTTACTCTCGTCTTTGTCCAGTTAGTTATTTCTCTTTTGTGGTTTGCTTTGGCTGACTTTCTTATCCCTTTGTACTTCCCTTAATTTCATCTAGGGGGTCCTCGAAGATGTCAAGATCTCTCGTACCTGCATTTTGTAAGAGGAAAGTTGTTGCCCCTTCAGCTCTTTCCCTTCTATGATCGCGACTGATTTTGTTCACTCCTTGGTCCCGCTCGCTACTGCTTCAGCGTTAATTCCTTCTTTATATGTAGATACTTCGATCGTGAAGCCTTTGACTTTTCCCTTGCACCTTCTCATAGATGATGAAGAGGAATCATTTCCAAGTTATGGGGGCTTGATACCCCATAAGAGGAGATTGATGGACGTTGGCGACGGGGTTGCCCAAACTGTTGGCTCGGTGGTGGGTGATTTTACACTTCGTGAGATGGAAACTATTGTCATTAAAGATGATGTCGGGCTGGCTTCTGAGATTCTAAGGTCGGCGGAGGCCGATGAGGGTGTGTCTCCCTCTTTAGTGAGAACAGAAGCCGAAAGGTCGGCCACTAGTGCTTTTGACACTTCATAGTAAATAGGGCCATCGACTTTGCAGCCAACTGATAATACTACTTTGTCATACATTGATGTTGCTGAACTGAAGATGATGTAGGAAAGGATTACCCAGCTTGAGGTGAGGCTGGAGGGGTGTACGAGGACTATTCGATCCCCATGGATCGTGATACGAAGAACATAGTCCTTGTCCTCGGTCCTCTTTGCTCCAACATAGAGAGTGAAATCCTCAAGAACTGGACCATGTTACCTTGTAGAGGAGCATAGTTGGCTCTCTCTTAGGGTGAGTATTTTAGGGATTTGTCTTTCTGTCTGTTTTTTGTGTTTAGTGTTTTGCCTTTGTTAGTAGAGGAATTCTCATTTTTGCTTTCCTTCTTTTTCTTTTTGTGACTGCAGACCATGATTTTGGAAATTGAAAGCATCCGAAGGGAGGAGAAGCATACGAAAATATTTGAGAGGCTGAAACGCAAATATTTCGAGTACCGCAGCAAGTACCGAGAGTTTGGCAGGCAGTTATGTGAGTGTAGGAATTTGCAGGCCCTTCGTGATAAATTGAAGGAGAAGGATGATGAGCTGGTGAGATTCATGGATAAGTGTAGTGTCCTTGAGGGGACACTGAGAAGTAGGGAAGAAGAGCTCGAAGTCAGCAGAGCCGTAGAGGCCCATGTAGCGACCTTCAGATGTAAATGGTCGAGCTGCGCAAGCAATTAGAGGAGTTTCGACTTTAGGTAGAGGTCCTTACTGGCGAAATTGCTGAGAAAGTGGAAGAGTTGGAGAAAGCTGAGGCGGCGTGGTTAGAGGCTCTAATAGCCCGTTTGGTCAAGCTGCAAAAATTAGCTTATTTTGAGAAGTGCTTTTTTTCAAAAGTGCTTTTCTCAAAAGTACTTTTGGTTGTGTTTGGATAATTAGTTTGAAAATCACTTCTGAGCAACAATTAGTGTTTGGCCAAGCTTTAAAAAACTGCTTCTAAGTGTATTTTCTCAAAAGTGCTTCTCAAATAAGTGTTTTTAGAGAGAAGCTACTTTTTTCTGCTTCTCCAAAACTGCTTCTGCTTCTCCTCAAAAGCACTTTTTTTTCCATCCAGAAGCTTGGACAAACACCTCAATTTTTTTCCAAAAGTGCTTTTGGCCAAAAAAAGTACTTTTGGCCAAAAATAAGCTTGGTCAAACAGGTTATAAATATGGCGGAGTCCCTTGAGGTGGTGATTCCTTCTCTCCGTTCTGAGCGGGAGAATGAATTATTGACGTCCAATCTCAAGGAAGAACGGGTCAGGGTGCTAGAAAAGGAAGCCTCCATTCTTCATAACCAAGTGGTTGCCTTGGAGGCCGAGAAGGCCCAATTACTGGAACAACTATCCTCTTCCCGTATCTCAGCCTTTCCCAATATTCCTTGGGATGTCTATGAAGAGTGGATTCACACCGAGGCCTAGTTAAATAAATATTGAGATCCCCATGTAGTGGGGTCCATTTCTGATGAGGCCCTTGAAGGTGTTCAAGTGAAGGCTTGTGAGGCCCAGATTGCTTGAAGGTATGATCCTGCTACACCTAAGGCCGACGATGGCGACGATGAAGGTTTGGATCAACTTGTAGAGGCTTCTTGGAATGATGCCACATACCCGTAGGGCAAAGGCAACTTTGGCGAGGGGGAACAAGGTGGCGAGGGCATTGGCGTCTAAGGCAGTGATGGAGTAGAGGATCGTAATAGTGCTACTCACTAGTCTTTTCTTCGTTTCTTTTTTGTAAGCTTTTATGTATTTTTGGCGGCGTCTTCTTGAGCCTTTGTAAAAAATATTTTAAGTATGAAATGCCATATTTGTTCTCGGCATCTATTTCTTTCACGTGGCTACTTTTTTTTTGTACTTGCATGTTTTTTGCTTCTATTTCTTGTTCGAGCTAGTTCGACGATGTTAGTTTGAGAGAGGTCGGATATATTTGAACTTAATTATAGCCGAGGGTCGGTAGGTGTTAGTTCGAGCGAGCTCGAACATGACCTGAATTTAATTATGGCCGAGGCCGGTGAGTGTTAGTTCGAGCGAGGTCGAACATAACCTGAATTCAATCATGGTCGAGGGCCAATAGGTATTAGTTCAAGTGAGGTCGAACATAACTTGAATTTAATTATGGCCGAGGGCTGGTGGGTGTTAGTTCGAACGAGGTCAAATGTAACCTGAATTTAATTATGTTCGAGGGCCGGTAGGTGTTAGTTCGAGTGAGGCCGAACATAACCTATATTTAATTATGACCAAGGGCTGATAGGTGTTAGTTCGAGTAAGGTCAAACATAACCTGAATTTAATTATAACCGAGGGCCAGTAGGTGTTAGTTCGAGCGAGGTTGAACATAACCTGAATTTGGGAGAAATGCACTGATAAGTGTAAAGTTTATTGACATAACATTGTTGCAGTTGTTACATACTTGGAAAAAATTATAGATTTTGGGTGTTGGCTGGCATTCCTGTCCCAGTCTCGGTCTATCTAGTCCCTTCATTGGTCGGTCTGGAGAGAGATCAAGAAATAAAATAGTAACCATGGCTTAGCCTTCGCGTACTTCGACATGGAATGTTCCCTCGTCGCCTCATTTAAAACCTCTTTGAGAAAACCCACTGGGACAAAACTCAAGTGAGGAAAAAAGAGTACGACTTGGTGGTCACTCTTTCCTTTAGAAGTGATTGTATTTGATGTGGCTGATATTCTGGTTGTTTGGTAGTAGTTTTCCTTCCATTGTTTCTAGCTGAAATGATCCTTTATTTGCTTTTGCTGTGATTTTGTCCAGACTATCCCAATTTGTTCTCGGCTTACTTTCCCTATAATATTTGCTCGCTTGGGTTTTAGCATTCAGTACGTAGTCCCGGACTTTGAACGGCCTAACTTTTACTTTCTTATTCTAGTAGTTTTTTGCTTGGTGTTTTTGGGCGATCATTCTTGTATAACCTATATATTTTCATTCGTCGACCTCGTCGAGTTCGTGCTTTTGGCCCTCGTTGCTACTTTTGCCGCTCTAGTGAGATTACCTTAGACAGGGCTCTCCGACCTCGACTGGTTTTACCTCGTCGGTTTTGTAGACCAAAGAGTAGTGCGTCCCTCTTATGCTTGTTTTTGGAGTTATTTGGTATGCCCACAATACTTCTGGTAGGACTTCCGGCCACAATCCCTTGGCGTCCTCAAGCTTCTTTTTATGATGTTTAGTATTGATTTGTTAGAGGACTCAACTTGGCCGTTTCTTGCATGGTGGTACAGGGTTGAGAGTAGTCTTTTGATATGTCATTTCACGAAAAATTGGGCGGTTTTCTTTCCCGTAAATTGGGGTCCATTGTCACAACTGATTTGTTTGGGAAGGCCAAATCGATATATGATATTTCTCCATATAAAAGTGATTACTTCTTGTTCGCCTATTTGGGTGAATGCTCTTGTTTCCACCCACTTAGAGAAATAGTCAGTTAAAACTAAAAGGAAGCATACGTTACGTCATACTGCCAGAAGGGGGCCTATGATATCCATTCAACATTTGATGAACGGCAAAGGTAAGGTGGCAGAGTGGAGGTGTTTTCCCGCTTGATGAATGACTGGGCATACTTTTGGCATTGCTCTTTTTATGAAATCCGCAACCTCTTTTTTCATGGTGGGCCAATAATATCCCGTCCGTATAAGGCATCTGACCAACGCTCGGTTCCCTGAATGAGCCCCGTATTGGCCTTCGTGGATCTCTTCAAGGATATTTCAAGTCTGGTTTGGGCCAAGGCACTTTGCTAAGGGGCCGACGTAGGCTCTCTTATACAAATCATTGTGGAGGATACTGCATCTGGATGCTTGCTTTCTCAGTTTCTTGGCCTCTTTTTTAATCTCCTGGGAGTGTGTCGTCCTACAAGTATGCGATAATACGATTGCTCCAGTCCCAAGTGAAGTTAATGATTCTTACCTCGACTTCGTCTAAAGAGAAATTAAGGAGATGGACCACGTTTCTGTCTCCTGTTGTGATGCTTTTGGTAGCTAAGGCTAATTTAGCAAGGCCATCTGCCTCAACATCTATGCTCATGGAATTTGGTCTAGCTGACATTCGTCGAACTCAGGCAGCAGCTTGAAACATTTGGTCTGGTATTTTTGAAATCTTTGTTCCTTGATTTGGAAAGTCCCTGTGACTTGGTTGATTATAAGCCAGAAACTGCAATGTAGTTTTAACTGTTTTTACCCATACTTCAGCGCTAGTCTCAAACCTACAATGGCGGCCTCATACTTGGCCTCGTTGTTACTTACGTCTAGGCACCTTATGGACTGGTGGATTACTTCTCTAGTTGGGACTTCGAGTACGAGTCCTAGCCTGAACCCTTACACGTTGGATGTACCATCAGTGTATAAGACACAGAGGTCTTATGTTTGGGGGAAAGTTTGGAGGGCTTCCTTTCGACTTCAGGCATTATTTTTGCACTAAAGTCGCCGACGAAGTCAGCGAGCACTGGTGACTTTATCACCGTCCGCGGTTGGTATATGATATCGTGCTTGTTGAGATCCATGGCCCATTTGGCCAGCCTTCCCAATAGCTCGGGTTTATGTAAAATGCTTTTTAGGTGGAAAGTTGTGACGATAGAGATGGGGTGACACTGGAGATACTATCCGGTAATCGCGAGATAAACCTTGACAGGGCGGTAATGCGACCAGTCAATCGTTGGACCTATTTTCTAGTGGTCAAGAGTTCGGGTATCCCTTCAATGGCGTTAGGTTTGTCAGGTTTTACCTCGATCCCTCGCTGCGATACAAGGAACCCTAGAAATTTTCCTAAGGTTGCACCAAACGTACACTTGTCTGGGTTCTGTTTCATTCCATACCGTCTGAGTATATCAAAAGTAATGATCGATGTGATCTTCTCCTCTTTTCTACTTGACCAACATGTCATCTATATATACTTCCATTGTCTTACCGAGATGATCCTTGAACATTCTCGTCACAAACTTTGATAGGTCTCCTCCGCGTTCTTTAGTCCAAAGGGCATGACCCTGTAGCAGTACATTCTTTGGTGGGTGATGAATGTGGTTTTTTCTTGATCTTCCTCTTCCCTGAGGATATGATTATAGCCTAAGTAAGCATCCAAGACAATTAGCAGCTCATGTCCGGTCAATGCATCAATGAGTTGGTCAATATGAGGCAGCAGGAACGAATCCTTTCGGCATGCTTTATTCAAGTCTGTAAAGTCTACACACATCTACCATTTCCCATTCTTCTTTTTAACCATTACCATGTTGGCGACCCACTTGAGGTACTTTGATTCCTTGATGGAACCATTTTCTAAATAATTTTTTGACTTCCTCACACACTGCGTCATTGATTGCGGAGTTGAATTTATGCCTAACCTACCTCACCGGGGCGTGGTAGGGGTCGATATTTAATTTGTATGTGGTGATATCCTTTTGAATGGCCGGCATATGTGCATGGCTCAAACAAATTTGCATTAGATTTTAAGAATTGGATGAATTTATCTGGGTCATGGAGTTTACAACCAATATAGGCCTTCTTGTTATAGTCGTTAAAGTCTAATTGAACGGGTCAAGGTGTTCTATGGTCGATCCGCAGCATTGACTATATTGGGATCTTTGATGCCTTTCCCGATCTTGTCACGCCCCGACCTCGACCCTGCTATTTTCTATGCCTCTTTTTCTTTGTCCTTCCTTTGTTAGGAGGTCGTGCTATCTAAAGAAATGCAGTAGCATTCCTGGGAAATACGTTATTCTCCACTTATACTGAATATCCCCCATGGGGTTGGGAATTTAGGGTTGGGAATTTGATGACTTGGTATAAGTTGGAGGGGACAACCTTCATGGGGTGTATCCACGGTCTTCCCATTATTGCATTGTACATGGTGTCTTGGTCCATGATGTGGAATATTATTTCCAGATTACACCGCCGGCCAAAACGAGGAGAGTAATTTCCCTAGATATCCGTTTAACTGCATTATTAAAACCAGCTAGCGTGATGTAGCGCAATGCTATCTTATCCTCGAGTTTCATTGGGTAAGTACTCGGGGATGAAATACATGGGCCACTTTCGTCATCAATCAAAATATGTTTAACATCAATATTCAAAATTCATGAAGTAATAAAGAGAGCGGCATGATGAGGAAAGACCAAACAATCAGCATCTGATTTGTTGAAGATGATACTTTCTTTGAGTTTGTCGCACCGTTCGCGGGTGATGGATCGCTTGAGTTTGTGTTAGTAGTGAACTTCACATTGTTGATAGAGGCGTAATCTCCGATGATCATGTTGATGGTACAAGATGGTGAGGGTGGTTTGGGTGCCCCTTGATGTTCGCACCCTCTCGCAAAATTGGTTCTTCCCTTATTGTTTAGCAGCTATTTAAGATGTCTTTATCGTAGCATATTCATGACTTCCTACCTTAGGGCAATGCAATCTTTTGCTTTATGCCCTTGTTCCTAGTGGAACTCACAGCGGTCTTCATACTTTCTAGTATTAGGGTCTGATCTCATCTTTGGTGGCCACTTAACTTTTGGTCCGAGCTTCTCCACGGTATAGACTATCTCTATAGGCGACATACAATAATTATGAGCAGATAATAGGGAGGGCATACCTTTGTCATTCCGAAGAGTTACCGTCCCTATTCTGGATGGACCTTCTTCGTAGCGAGAAGAGGGGGTGGCGGACTTTCTGATATATGGTTGGTGTCGTTCCCTGGTAGGTCATGGAATCGGATGATCTCTTTTGGTATTGTATCTGCAATCCTTTCTTGACTATTCTTGTATTGAGGTTAGCCGGTTGGTTGGTTAGTTGAGGTCGTCCTCATCTACACAAACTTCAGCACAATAAGCATTATGGATTTCATCCCAAGTGGTTGGGGGATACTTCACCAACTAACTTAACAGTTTCCTCGTTGCTCTTGAACTATCCCTACTCAGTCCGTTTTGAAAAGTTATGACAGCCATCCCTTCGGATACATTTGGTAAATTCATCCTTACTTGGTTGAACCGGGTGAGGAAGTCCCTTAATCCCTCTCCTAGAGATTGTTTGATTGTAAATATGTCGTTCACTCTTGCATCGCCCTTTTTGGCTTCGGCATGGGCCGTTACAAACTTGTTGGCCATTTCTTCTAAGGTTTTAATAGAGTATGCTGGTAGCTGCAAAAACCAGGTTAATTCTCCTCCAATGAGGGTTTCGCCGAACTTTTTCAGCAAAATAGAAGACACCTATTCCTTGGTGAGGTCATTGCCTTTTATGGTAGAGACGTAAGTAGTCACATCATCTTTGGGGGGGGGGGGTTGTTCCGCCATATATCCTGAGGTAGGGCAACATTTTAAAGGTTTTTGGTATAACATCTGGGGTTGCATCATCACTATATGACTGTTCGACGAACCGGCCGGCATCCCTCTTTGACAACAACTTGGGGGCGCCCAGTATTTTGTCGACCCTTTCCTAGTGTTCTTTCATTTGATCTCGGAGTGCCATGTTCTCATTCTCAATTTCTTCCATCCTTTTCAAAATGGCTGCAAGGGTGTTGTCGCCGGCAATATTAATAACATTATGAGTAATACATGTCATTAGAGGAGGAGGAAGTTGGTTGCACTACTCATCTGCTGGTTGTATAGTGCTAGTCCTTGCATTTTCTATAGTCATGTCATAGGCACGCTTGTTGAAGACACTGGTTAGCGTGATAGTTAGCCACGCTTCGAGGAGCTTTTTTACAGGTGGGGGAGTCTCTTCCTCCACTGATGTGGAGGATCCCTTACCAAGAGATTTTGTGATGCTGCAGTGAGGGGCAGGGACCCATCTCGCTTGGGAGAGGCACTGGGCGGTGCGCCTTCATCTGCCGTTTCATAGCTTTTATTGATGACGTTCAATTGGTTGGGAGGCCACTTATTATTCTTGTCCTTTCTTCTCGGTTACCTACCATGTTGGGATTTGTGCAAACAAAGAAAATAGATCTTTTTTTTGCTTCTTTTTATTTACGTTAGTGACTCGTGATAGTTGTAGATCTAGAAGAAACTAAAAATTTTAACTAGAAAATCCCCAAAGACAATTTTATTTAAAATCAAATTCAACTCAGGGCCGTTGGATGATAAAAGATAAACGGACGATATTGATTTGCACTTAAATATCTCAAAACGACGTAGTCTTGGCTTGGTACTACGTCGTTTGAGTGGTCCAGGAAAGGGGAAGATTGGACCGGGTATTGGGAATTTGGGCTTGATTGGGTGAACGGGTATTTGCGTTTTGGCTGTGGTGTGTTTTATTTCAATTGGGCTGGACCGAGTATTGGCCCAACTATAACAACCTATGTAATCTTTTTTTAAAATTCTCCAATTCTTTTATTTGTTTTTCCTTCTTTTTATTCCTTTTCTTATTTAATTTCTGATTTTATTAAGTGCAAAAATTAAAAAAAAAATACAAGAACTGATTTAACTTCTAAAATTAAAACTAATTGATTCCAAAAATTAAACAAATCCTAGCTTAAAAAGGAAATTTAAGGAAAAATCAAAAAAATTGAAAGTAAACAATATAAAGAACTATTTTTAATTATTTTCCCCTATTTTCAATGCTGTTTAATTAATCTAGAATTAGTTCCTAAATGCCAGTATGCTATTGTTTTGTAATTTTTCATTTTTATGATACCTAGAAATGCACACAAAACACAAAATCACGCAATTAATTCCTAAAAATTTGAATATTAAAAGAAAAATTCTAATTTTAATGAATTCTATAGGAGTAATTTGAGCACGACAAAAATCACGTGCTCACAGCTGCCCCTCTTTGCTCGAAGATACGAAGGATTTTCGGGCAAAGATAGATGAGCACCATGAGGGATTTTTTCCTGCTCGGCACTCCAGGAGAAGCATTTTTGAAAACCATCTGACCGAACCCTGCTTCAAAGGTTGCCTACATACCCTCGACTATAAAGGAATCTGGTCGGTGTAGTTCTGGAAGGTTTGGTAGCTGGGACTACCAGGAGCTGTGATTTCACTGCTGTTGCTGCTGCTACTGATTGCTGACCTCCTTATTACACAAAAAGGAAAATCAAAGCTAAGATAGTTATGCCTATCAACTATGAGTTACAAGATTACTATCTATAATTCTCTTGAAACTTGATCTTGAGTCTTAGCTGATTTTGCTGTGGACTCCAATCTGAATCTTGATGCTCGCAAGTTGTAGATGTTGTTCCTTTCTGCAGCATTGGGTCAAAACGGGATCAGCGGAGCTTGTGACTTCAATCAGATTTTGAGCAATCCGCACCCTTGTGTGCTTCACATTTGAGTTCATTTCTTTTTGTTCTTTTGTTCTTTTCTTTATTCTGGATTGAGACTCATTCCATCGGTCGTCTCGCACCCTATGTCTTGAGGTCAACCTGCTTAAGATACCAAAACAAACAAACAAATAAAATTTTCTGTCCCAATTTTCACTAGGAAAATTTTCTGAGTTAGTTGTGACACATATCTAAGTGATCAAATCAGGATTGTGTATCCTTGTGAATGAATCCAGGTTATTCTGGAAATGACCGGGTTATGCCAGAAAAGAAAAAGAGGTCCTCGGGTTATGCAGGGACAGAAAGAAAAAGGCTCCTTGGGTTATGCCAGGGAGATCCACGGGTTATGCCGGGATTTTAAAAGAAAAAAGCTCCTTGGGTTATGCCAGGGAGATCCTCGGGTTATGCCGGGATTTGGAAAGAAAAAAGTCCCTTGGGTTATGCTAGGGGGATCCACGGGTTATACCGGGAATTGGAAATAAAAAAGCTCCTTGGGTTATGCCAGGGAGATCCTCGGGTTATGCTGGGATTTGGAAAGAAAAAAGCCCCTTGGGCTATGCCAGGGGGATCCACGGGTTATGCCGGTATTTGGAAAGAAAATAGATCCTTAGGTTATGCCAGGGAGATCCTCGGGTTATCCCGGGATTTGGAAAGAAAAATCTCCTTGGGTTATGCCAGGGAGATCCTCGGGTTATGCCGGGATTTGGAAAGAAAAAAGCTCCTTGGGTTATGCCAGGGAGATCCTCGGGTTATGCCGGGATTTGGAAAGAGAAAAACTCCTTGGGTTATGCCAGGGAGATCCTCGGGTTATGCCGGGATTTGGAAAGAAAAAAGCTCCTTGGGTTATGCCAGGAAGATCCTCGGGTTATGCCGGGATTTGGAAAGAAAAAAAGCCCCGTGGGTTATGCCAGGGGGATCCTCGGGTTATGCCGGGATTTGGAAAGAAAAAAGCCCCTTGGGTTATGCTAGGGTGTCCACGGGTTATGCCGGGATATTTAAGGAATGGGATCCTATGCTACCATGATTTGTTTTTCTTTTGAGATTTTCATTTTCATCATTTTTTTCTTTCTTTTTCTTTTGTTTTCCTTTTATATGTTTTCCTTTTTTATTTAGCAAAACGCATGAAAGAATTTGGGGGGGGGGGGCTTCCTTTTTTGTCGATTTCCTGCTGCAAAGCTGTTTTAGCGCTTGTGCATTCCATTTCCTTTTTGGATTGCACCTGCTTCTTGCATGGTTGCTTCAAATTAAACCTGTTTTCAACAAAGAACAATTTGTTAGTTTGAAACGGTGGTTGGTTTTGTGGCCTTGATCATCCTAATTGCTTGATCCCGGCCGCATTTCCGTTGAGTACTTTGCCGCTTGGTGGCTTTGAGGGTGAATCACTTTTCGAACTGACATGATTCAACTTTTAGGATTTCATGATGAATCGCCCGTGTGGGCTCTGGCCTTTTCACTTTATTCTGCTCTTAGGACCTTTGCCTTTGAAATTCTTTCTTTTCCAACGTCATTGCTCTGAAAGCATCAACCACTATGGTCAGTCGAGATTGGCCTGACGCACCCGCTGAGGCTGGGTATTTTCTTTAGCTTTTTCCATACGGAGCCCAATAGAACCAGTCCTGACACCTTTTCTTTGCAGTAATTCCGGAATCAGAGTTAAACGAAAAGGGATTCAAGGAAGAAATATTCAAAAGGCAAACAGATGAGTTTAAAGAGAAGCGTCCCTTTCGGGGGAAAAAAAGGACTTATCTGGGGTGCATGCTGGCTTCAAATGAACATGACATGCTTCTTGGACTGGACGCCCGACCCACACAAACTTTCCAACTTCTCGTGAACCCATTGATCAGAATTTCAAAACCAGGTAACCTTGCCCGGACTCCTTTAGTGGTGAGATGCCTTCTTTTCGGCCGACAATGCCCTTTGCGGGTTTTCGCCAATCGACCTCTCTAATTTCTCTTCTCACCGTCGCCCGATAGTGCTCTTTGTGAGTTTTCACTAAGCGGACTCTCTCATTTTTAGTTTCTCTACTCACTATCGCTTTATGGTGCGCGAAGGTTTTCACCGATAAGACTCTCATTTTATTTCTCTCAATTAGAATTGTATCATATTCCAATAATGGCATTTTTCACTTCCCTGCCTTTGCCAATTGATCGGAAGGACTTGGACAAGGTCTTTGGGTAAAAAGGATTTGGGCGGAACTATAACTTTGGAACCATTTCGGCGGATTCATAGCCGACCATCATATCATCTTCCCCAGTTTCAATTTTTGGGGAAATTTGGATTTTTGTTTTGGTGTGACTGAACCTCAGCGAGAGGCTGCCTACGTATCCTTTCGAAATCAAGTCAAACGTAGTTCAAGAAAATCATTTTTGTTTTGTTTTTGTTTTTGTTTTTGTTTTTTTTCTTTTTTTTCTTTTAATAGTACTTCCGGGTTCCAAAGAGGGTGATCAAAGAAGCGTAACCGGCTCAAAGGGTTTACGAAGGATTGATAGTATTTAGGTAGCGGGAAAGAAAGCCTTCGTCATCTCAATTACACAAAAGTCATCGTCGTAGGAAGCCTAGACATAGTACCTTTTTACTACATCTGGATTGACTGCTGTTTCAGGATCATTTCCTTCAATGTCTCCCAGATACAGTGCTCCTCTTGGCAATATCTTCCGGATTATGTATGGACCTTTCCAATTAGGAGCAAACTTTCCTTTTTCTTCCTGGTGATGAGGGAGAATGCGTCTCAGCACGAGTTGTCCCACTTCAAAATTCCTGGGACGTACTTTCTTGTTATAAGCGCGGGCTATTCTTTGTTGGTACAACTGCCCGTGACAAACCGCAGCCATTCGTTTTTCATCAATTAATGACAACTGCTCCAACCGAGTCTTGACCCATTCACTGTCCTCAATTTTCGCTTCAACAATTATGCGGAGCAAAGGGATTTCTACCTCTGCCGGTATGACAGCTTCAGTTCCGTAAACCAACAAGTACTGGGTTGCTCCAATCGATGTACGCACTGTGGTACGATATCCGAGTAATGAAAAAGGTAGCTTTTCATGCCATTGCCTGGAGCTTTGAATCATCTTTCTCAAAATCTTCTTGATGTTCTTATCTGTTGCTTTAACAACACCATTGGCTTTCGGCCGATAGGGAGTAGAGTTTCTATGCGTTATCTTGAACTGTTCGCATACCTCTCCTACCAAACGACTATTCAAGTTTGCAACATTGTCGGTAATGATGGTTGCAGGAATGCCAAAGCGGCAAATGATATTGGAGTGCACAAAGTCTACCACATGCTTCTCGGTAACTGATTTAAGAGTGATGGCCTCAATCCATTTTGTGAAGTAATCAATGGCGACCAATATGAATCTGTGTCCGTTCGAAGCTTTCGGCTTGATTGGCCCAATGACATCCATACCCCAAGCAACGAATGGCCAAGGTGCTGACATCAGATGAAGCTCTGTTGGAGGTGCATGAATCAAATCACTGTGCACCTGACATTGATGGCATTTTCGAACAAAGCTGAAATTGTCTTTCTCCATGGTTATCCTGTAGTACACCGCTCGCAAGATTTTCTTTGCCAACACATAACCATTCATATGAGGTCCGCACACCCCTGCGTGTACTTCACAGATGATTCTTCTGGCTTCCTCGGCATCAACACATCTTAGCAAGTTGAGGTCCGGGGTCTTTTTATACAAGACATCACCGCTCAAGAAGAAACCGCTCGCATGCCGTCTAGTGGTTCTCGTTTGATCTCCAGTGGCTTGCTCGGGGTATTCTTGTGTTTTTAGAAATTTCTTGATATCGTGATACCAAGGTTGGGTGCTAGGTTCCGCCTCAACCGTGTTACAATAGCCATGATTTATTTGATTTGAATTTCTAGAGGATCAATATAAGCATTGCCCGGGTAAGGCAGTATTGAAACTAGAGTGGTGAGTGCATCGGCTAGTTCATTGTGACACCGAGGAATGTACCTGAACTCTATCGACTTGAAGCGTTTGGTGAGATCTTCCACATGTTGCCAATAGGGAATGAGCTTAACATCTCGAGTCTCCCACTCTCCCTGGGCTTGCCGGATAACCAAATCAGAGTCCCCCATTATCAATAGATCTTCAACATCTTGGTCGATTGCCATATTCATGCCCATGATGCAGGCTTCATACTCAGCAGTGTTGTTTGTGCAGAAGAATCGAAGCATGGCTGTAGCTGGGTAGTGCTGACCAGTGGGTGAGATTAAGATTGCCCCAATTCCTACGCCTCTGGCATTTACTTCTCCGTCAAAGAATATTTTCCAGGAACGAGTGTCCTCCTAGATTGCTTCTACTGAATTTACCTCCTCATCTGGAAAGTGTGTGCTCAGTGGTTGGTATTCCTCGTCAACCGGGTTTTCCGCCAAATAATCTGCCAACGCCTGGGCTTTCATTGTTGTGCAAGTGACATAGACTATGTCAAATTCAGTGAGCAAGATTTGCCATTTTGCCAGTCTCCCAGTGGGCATCAGTTTCTGGAATATGTATTTCAAAGGATCGAACCTAGTTATCAGGTAGGTGGTGTGGGCTTGAAGATAATGTCTCAACTTTTGAGCGACCCACGTCAAGGCACATCATGTTCTCTCTAACAAAGTGTATTTAGATTCGTAACTGGTGAACTTCTTCCTTAGATAGTAAATTGCCTGCTCTTTCTTGCCAGTTATATCATGTTGCCCGAGGACACAGCCAAAAGAATTTTCTAAAACCGTCAGATACAAGAAGAGAGGTCTCCCTGGCTCCGGTGGGACCAAGACTAGAGGATTTGACAAATATTCCTTGATCTTGTCGAAGGCCTCTTGACATTCAGATGTCCATTTGATTGCTGCATCTTTCTTCAATAGTTTGAATATGGGCTCACATGTAGTAGTCAGTTGAGCGATGAACCGTCTGATATAGTTTAACCTGCCCAATAAGCTCATCACGTCCTTCTTAGTTCTTGGAGGGGCTAAATCTCGAATAGCCTTTATATTTGTTGGATCTAACTCGATACCTCTCTTGCTGACTATGAAACCCATGAGCTTGCCTTATGGGACTCCAAAGGTGCATTTAGCCGGATTCAACTTCAAATCATACTTCGCAATCGTTCAAAGAACTTTCTCAAATCTTGAACGTGGTCACTCTGAGTTCGGGACTTGACGTCATCCACATACACCTCTATCTCTTGATGCATCATGTCATGAAAAATGGCATTCATGGCTCTCATATAGGTTGCTCCAGCATTCTTCAGCCCAAATGCCATGACCCGATAGTAGTATGTACCCCAGGGTATAGTGAAGGTTGTCTTCTCGTCATCTTCTTCATCCATCAACACCTGGTGATATCCTGCATAACAATCCACGAAGGACTGTATCTCATGTTTAGCGCAGTTATCAACAAGGATGTGGATGTTGGGCAAAGGGAAATTATCTTTGGGACTTGCCCTATTCAAATCTCGGTAGTCCACACACACCCGAGTTTTCCCATCTTTCTTTGGCATTGGAACTATGTTGGCCAGCCATGTGGTATATCGGACCACTCAGATTACCCCCTCTTACAGTTGTTTTGTGATTTCTTCCTTGATCTTATCACTAATATCAGTCTTAAACTTTCTTTGCTTTTGCTGAACTGGAGGAATCGGGGTAAATTGGCAATTATGCACCACTAGATCCACGCTCAGTCCTGGCATGTCATCATATGACCAAGGAAACACATCTTTATACTCAAACAGGATTTGGATTATTACGTCGCGAGTTTTCTCATCTGTGTGAATGCTTATTTTGGTTTCCCTTATTTCTTCGGCTGTTCCCAAATTAACCGGTTCAGTGTCATTCAGATTTGGCTTAGGTTTGTTCTCAAACTGTTCCAGTTCCCGATTTATTTCCCTAAAAGCCTCTTCTTCATCATATTCCGGTTCTTGATTCATTATTTCACAGTTAGAAAGTGTGTTTGAGTCAGGGCATGAAGTCCGCAAGCATGTCATGTCATTTAAAGCCGCATTATTATAACTGAAAAGAGAGATGAAAAGGAAAAATAACAAAAATCAGAAAGAATAAAGAGAAAATGGATGATGAAATATTGATTTCATTTCTTGGAATTTGTAAAGATAATAGGGTTTACACTTAGGAATTTAAAAAGACAAGAAACTAAAAGGAACATCCGAGTTACACCCTGAAATAACTCGGGATGCAGAAAATGTGACAAGGCTAGTCTACCGGGATTCCCGCCTGATCGGGAATGGCGTAGCCTTCCAGTTTTGGAGTTTAGCATCTGGTCCCATCTAGAGCACCTCAGCGGTGCTAGTACCCTCCCCTGGCTGAACCATGTGGGCCTCATAAAGCATTTGTCTCATAGCTCCACATATATCTTCAATTTCCTCAGCCGTGAACACCTCGTCGTCTTCCTCTTCGCCATACTTAGGCTTGATAAAAGTATCATAGAGATGTGGTAATGGTTGTGGAAGAACCCATCCTTCCTTCTTTCTCTCCTCTGCCATTTTTCATCATTTGAGGTAGGGTGGAAGCCTATCCCGAAATACTTTTCTGCTGTAGGTAGGGTTACTGGCTCCGATATTCCTTGTAAAGCTTTTCATAATCCTTTTCCTGGTTTGAAACCGTGTCTAATCATCTCTTTAGCCACCATAATTGAAGCATTAGACAGGAAGGGCTGGGGGCACGTATTTCCCTCCTCATACTGATCTGCCACCACAACTTCAAAGGCTTGATAAACAATATGCTCACTTCCTTCCTTTGCCTCCAAGCATGGGATAGATGGGTCCCGATAAATAGACTGCTCGTCTTCTTCGTGGACCACAATTTCCTGATCTTCATACTCGAATTTCACCATCTGGTGGAGGGTGGAGGTATCCATGTCCAACACCTGGAAGGTTACCTTGAAATCCACCGGGCTTATGGTTAATATCAAATCAATTTCACCGATAATATCCCTCTTAATACCATCAAAAGCTCTTACACACACATTATTGGGACGAATCCTTCCTGTCCCAATTTCCATTCTTTACAGTGTGGAGAGTGGGCATATGTCAACGCCCGAGCCTCCATCCACCATGACTCGCTTCACATAGTAACCTTCACACTTGACAGTCAGATGTAAGGCTTTGTTGTGAGCTGCGCCTTCTGGAGGCAGGTCATTTTTACTAAAGGAAAGTTGATTAACGGCGAAGAATCTTTCTGCCATCCTTTCAAGTTGTTCGACTGAAGTTTCAACCGGCACATATGCCTCATTCAAAGTTTTCATTAAGATCTTCTGATGTTCGGAGGATTTCGTCACCAATGATAATAGCGACACTTGTTCAGGATATTTCCTCAATTGATCCACTGTTTCATAATGAGGCATCTTCATTTTCTGGAAGAAGGCCTCTGCTTCCTCAGCACTCACTGGCTTCTTGGGCGAAAAATGCTTTCGTGTGGCATTGTTTACCTCCTGTACATTTGAATATTTCTCGACAGAGGTTTCTCCTGGAAGTTCTCACGAGATTTCTTTGCCCCTGTATGTAACCACTGTTTGCTGATAGTTCCATGGCACCGCAGAAGGATCGGTCATTGGCTTCTGTGGTACGCGTCCAATAACCACTGGCTCATTCAGACAAGGCGGTTTAATTGTCCCCCGTACCACATAGGCTCCTTTCGGCACATATATTTGTGTTCCCTTTTTTACTTCAAACTTCCTTGGAGCATTCACAACTAGTGGTTTTTCTTGGCGACCTTGCGGAATGTAGAGAATTCCATTTCTGGGAGAAGCCGTCTCTGCTTTTGTTTCAGTTTTCTTTTCAGGATCAGTTTGGACAATTTTATTTTTCTTCTCCCCTTTTCCTTGATTCGGGGCTGCCTTGGCTTCCTTTCTACATTGGCAATAGCAATTATAGCTTTCAAGGCTGGATCAAACTCCTTGTCTTCACAAATCATCCCGATTACCGACCCATTATTGTGAGCGGGCAACAGGTTGTTGGTCACATTTGGGGCTTCTTCGTCCCTCAACAATTTTTTTCCTTGTTCTATCAGATCTTCTACGGCTTTCTTCAGCGTCCAACAGTTGTCAGTACTATGCCCCTCAGCTCTTGAGTGATAAGCACATCGGATGCCCCATTGATAGGATGGTGATTCCGGGTTTTGTCTGTTATGGGGTATGGGTTGAAGCAAATTCATTTGAACAAGCTTCGGGAACAGACTGGAGTAGGGTTCACCGATTGGTGTAAAGTTTGGTCTTCTGGGTGGTTCCCGAGGACGGAAGTTATTCTGTGGAGGTCGGGGATTATAGTGGTTCTGGTAAGGAGGCTGGTTTCTTTGGAATGGAGGTTGATTTCTGTTGGCTTGTGGCTCCGGTCGGCCGAAAGGTTGAGCATTCATGACCGCATAAGGTGGGGGAGCATAAGCCATATCAGTATGAGGATAGTAGTGTTGAGGGGTTCTTTCGGAGAACACAGGTCTAGGAGCCCGATATATTCTTCCCCCTAATGCTGCCATAACTGTTTCCTCTTTCTTTCTTACCTTTGGCCATCCCTCCAGACCCGCCTTGGATGGCTTGGGAGGTTGATCTAATGGCCAATTGACTCAAAATCCTGCCAGTTTTCAAACCATTTTTTACCATTTCACAAATTTTGATTGCCTCTGCAAAAGGCTTGCCCATGGCCGACATCATATTCTGAAAGTAATCTGCTTCCTGGGCCTGAAGGAAGACATTGACCATTTATACCTCATCCATGGGAGGTTTCACCCTTGATGCCTGCTCGCGCCATTTAATAGCGTATTTTCTGAAGCTTTCTGATGGCTTCTTCTTCAAATTTGCCAAAGAATTTCGGTCCGGTGCGATGTCAATATTATATTGAAATTGCCTTACAAAGTCTGTGGCAAGATCGTCCCAAATGTGCCATCATTAGATGTCTTGGTCTATGTACCATTCCGAGGCAATGCCTACTAAGCTCTCTCCGAAATAAGCCATCAATAACTCTTTTTTTCCGTTGGCCCCACGTAGCTGATTACAATACTTCTTCAAGTCAGTAATGGGGTCGTCGTGCCCATCATACTTTTCAAACTTTAGTGTTTTAAACCCTGAGGGCAAGTGTACATACGGGAACATGCAGAGATCTGTATAGGAGATACTTTTTTGCCCGCTTAAGCCTTGCATATTCTTTAAGCTCTGCTCGAGGCTTCTCATTCTCTTCGCCATCTCGTCTTGCTCTGGGGCTTTGGGGGTTTTGTCTTGCCCTGGTGTAAGCTCATATGGTGGTGGCTGAGAGTAAGTATATTAAGATACTGAGGAGGGTCAGCCTGAAATACAGTTTTGGAAGGTGAAAACCGAAGGGTCGAAAGCATGCTTTGGTAGTGATGGTTGTGTTGTAGCGGAGCATGGTGGAGCCGTGAAGATGTTAGGAGCTGTTCCTGATGGGAACACTTGGGGACGAACCTCAGAAGGTGTTCCTAGGAAGTGAGCATTTATAGTAGGCTGCCCCAAAGGAGTGTTTGGGTGGCTAATGGGAACGGTGGAAACACCTCCGGATCTAGTAAATAGTTCGGGAAATCCAGGGATGGTGCTTGGGGGTTCTTTTCCATTGTTCCAGGCGTCCCACATTTCCATGAGTCGGAGATGTAGTATCCTATTCTCTTCAACTGTAATAGACTCAGATGTCGGGACCCCCGAGATGGGGCTATCTTCAGATATGGGAATTGCGGGCAGAGTCATATCTGTAGACATTTCCACACTGCCTCTTGATTTGGTAAATTATTGATGTGATGCCAGCGTACCACAACCAACCACCGTTTCTAAACGCTGGGTTGGAGTTGACAGCAACAACGGTTAGTTTGAAACAAATAACAGATAGGGAACCACACATTGGAGTGTGATGCACCTACACAGTTAAATGAATATCTACATGTTTGCCACGGTTGCATACGCCATCCCGGCTTTTCTTTTTGTTTCCCTCCCTTTTCTTTATCTTCTGTTTTTCTCTCATTTTTCTTTCCCCTCTGTTTTTCTCATTTGCTGCTTTTCCTTTTCTTTTGCCATGGTTTTTCTCTCGAGTCCTTATTTTCTTTTGTTTCTTTTTCTCTCTTGTTTTTCCTTTTATTTGCTTCCCTCGTATTTCTTTTCTTTTTCTTAGGGTTACGGTCGAATCTTATGTAGATTGTCTACGTATCATGACCTCGCATGAATCAGACTAGGCATAGTTCTTGCAAATAAGGTAAAAAAGCTAACTATTTTTTTTTTTGATATTTTGAAAGAAATGCTTTAAAAGGAAAAGGGAAATATTTTTTGATTTTTATTTTTATTTTTGTTTTTTTAGAAAGAAAGACTTTTAAAAATTACTTTTCTTTTTATTGGAACTTTGAGAATTTTAGAAGTAAAAAGAAATATTTTTGTTTGAATTTTCATTTATTTTCTCTTTTTCTTACACGAAAGAAAAATATTTTTTTTTGGATTTTGAAAGTTGCCTCTTAATTTTCGAAAGAGGGACTTTTACGAAAATATTTTGGATTTTTGAGCAAATATATTTTTTGGACTCAATTTTTCAAAATTTGTTTTTTTATTTTTATTTTTTTTATTTATGAAAGAAAGACATTTAAGGAGTATTTTAATGATTTATTTTGACCTAAAAGGAAAAATTGGCTATATTTCAAAAAACTTTATTTAAGCAAACAAAGACCCGGTTTTGCAGATACGACCATTCAGCACTTCTGGGAGGAAGATTTTAAGGTTGTGCTAGCAAACCATTAAAAAATGACTCAAGGTGGCTGTTCTTGCAAAAACAGCCTTCCGACACCCTTTTGGGGACATTCGGTTTATTTTAAACAAGAATGGCATCACCCGACTTATTTATGACAAAAATTAAAATTTTGACATTTTTTGGGCTATTTTTGCAAAAGGGAGGTTGGACCCGATGAGGGTTGCCTACGTATCTCACATCCGGTGAGAATCAAACCAGCGTAGTTCGGGAAGATTTGCCAAAATCAAAATGTATATTTTTGAACAATTTTTCATTTGTTTTTCAAATATTTTTCTTTTTCCATTTTTTTTTAAAAATTCGGCAGCATTTCGGTACTATTTGGGCATTGGTTTTTCACAACAAATGGTTAGCCTCACTTAGTCCTAACACTACTATTTTTCTCAACTTTCTCTTATTATATACAAGCCGGTCAACATGAAAAGTCGAGCAAATAAATGTGCAAGTAGCACGTAAGATGCATCAGGATGGTCATTTTCATTTCAGGTCACCTGTCCTAGACGGACCCAATCCCTGTGTTGAGTCCCCTAAGTCAAATGCACATGATGCAAACAAACGTCCTACTAGGGATCCGGCATGATTTTTTGTTCTTCTAGGTTTAAACCCTAGGATTATTGATCTTGACCTGGTTTACCCGAGCGGACAACTCGGGCCGAGGGGGAGGCAGCGTACCGGGGATACAGAAGCTCCGCCGGCTTAGCAACTTATCCAAACCTCGTTCTAAAATGGGAAAGACTCTAAACAGAAGAGAAGGTATACGAAGTGCACCCTTCTCCATGATGTAGAAGACTCAGAGAGAGGAAGGGATTTGCGACAATTTATATATACAGTTCACAACATATCAAAGCGGTAAAATATTTAGCACATATAGCATGGAACATGTAGAAAAATCAGATAAAGCAAAATATAACAATTGTACTAAGCTCGAATTCTTGAACCCTGAATCAAAATTCTGGCTTCGTTTCCCCAGCAGAGTTACCAAAGCTGTCACACCTCCTTTTTACACACATACCCCGAAGTATAATGTATAAGTGAGTTTTTCCATTTAAAGTGACATTATTCGAAATAGGATTATTTATTTATTTAGAGTCATCACTTAGGATAGGATTAGCTTTTGATGTCCCAAGTCACCGATTTAACTTGAATCCCAAATCGAGGAAAATTTTGACTTCCCAGTTGGAGTCTGCGAACCAGAAATTCTGAATAAGAAATTCCGTTGACCCGATGGAAGGTGTTAGGCACCTCCAGATCCCGTGGTTCTAGCACGGTCGCTTAAATTATTATAAATGGATAAAATCTAATTTTATACATGTTCAAATCTATAGTGCAATTTTAGAATTGTTTATCGCTTTTAGTTAAAAAATTTAAGAAAGTGAACGTCGTTTAAAAACGTATTTTTGGATCACGTCACATGAAATGCACCCGGATCCTCGATACATTTTTATTCAACATTTTGGGATTTGGATTTGGGTTGCATGAAATGCACACCCGTATTTAGGAAGGTAAAATTATTAAAAAGTGCGTCTAGAGCGACTAACGTGTTATTATCTTTGCGGAAGGCTGTGAAATTCGCTAAACGGCACGTCCCGAAATCTAAGTATTTTAATATAAGCATTTAAAGAGGGCCACGCAATTTATGGGTTTCATTTGGCGTGGCGCACCTCGTTTTATTATTTAAGGCCAACCTAAAGCAAACTATGATTTTCTATTTAATTTGTCTCTAAAGGGCCTAGTTGATTGGCATTATGAAATTCGGCCTTCAAGTTCAAGTCCGGATTCAAACAAAAGGGTAAACCTCTTAATTTGAACCTACTACCTAACTCGAAAGTCCATTTATAGTTTGACCAGTGAGATAGGGCCTTCAGTAATTTGGGCTTCAGAATCAGCCCGAAAATGTATTTAACTTCCGGAAATGGGCTTCAACATCAGCCCAGTGGTGAGAATATTATTCCTGGAGCTAACAAAGGCCAAATTGTTTATTGGGTGAGCAGGCCAAGCTTTGGGCCTAGTACATGGCCCAAATATCATGAGCATGAATGAAATCAATATTGGTATAATCAAGGATCCTAGTAGTTTATTCCAAACACAAATAAAGTAAAATATGGAGTTAATTGTGGTCTGATCCACAACTCATTCACATTTTTTAAACATTAAATAAGGATGAACTACATTTCAATATCAATTTAAAACTCAATTAAAGAATCAGCACTTGATCGAAATTCTGATAACCAATTGGACTTAAATTATGTGCTCCTAACATTATAAACTTGCAACGAATATCATAGCTAGTTCCTGAACCAATTTCCAGCAAACAGTTTGATGTTGATACCATACTTCTAAGCATTTGACAAAAACACTGAAACTAATATCATCAAGTAGTCAACCTGAGACCCCAACAACAACTATTCCAATAATTTAAACGAAAAACTGTTTACAACTAGCATCATGTTCATACTTGTTTACTCATGATCCTAGAATCCTATTACATCAGTCTAGATCTAACATTTTACATGCAGCATTCAGGTGTTAGGCAAATGGCTTACAACTAACTCAAAACTATTTAAACAGTTTCGAAAACAGTCCAGTTCATTCCAAGTTATACAGTCCGAGATTTATGTAAATACAAATCAAAATTAAACTACACTAAACAATTACATATCATTTATCATCTAATCAACTATGGAACATGGAAGTCCAAACAGGTACAATTCAAGGAGTATATCTTATTTCATTTCCACCTCAAAAGCTACATCAAATCAAGTTCGAATATGTACCTGGAATTGTAAGGTAACAAAAGAAAAGAGGAAGGTCAGCAGCAGTTCAAACAACAAATCACAGCAACATGAATCAGCAGTATCACATCAGTTCAACAACAGAAATCAGAGGCTCACAAGCTCAGAAAGCAATATCAACCACCCAAGACCAATTTCAATCAATGAAACAACCAAAACAGCTCAAATACACCCAAAAATAACTCGAATTTGAACCCAGGACACTTCTGAAGCTTCATCAACTAAAAGTCGAGCTAAGAGATGAGAATCAACGATTAGAACTCAAAATTAACCTAGAGAATTCAATGTAACAGTGTTTTTTGGAGTTTTCTACTAGTTTTTCCTTTTTTTTTTGATTTTTTTGAAGGAATTAAGATCTAAGAGAAATTTTGAACTATAAGAGTTCAGATTTTTGAACTTCTTTTGATTTGAAATCCAAATTTGGATGCTATAACTTGCAGGAGGTTTTGGGAAAATTTTAGAGGCTGGAAATTTGGGAAACTTTTTGGATGTTAAAACTTGTAAAAGAAGGCGGGGGGGGGGGGGGGGGG